>WUQG02426670.1:0-14679 GCA_011317285.2 Androctonus mauritanicus | reverse complement strand
ACAATGTATTGGACATCGTAAAGTCCACCCCAACCTCCGACGCTCAATCATCTAGTGGCTCAATTTTATCTACTATCACGTTAGTTAAAGTTAACCAACAGAGTTTGTTTACCTTAGAATGATGACCAAAATCGACAAATCGGATTACCAGGCCTTTTCAAAATAACCAATTAGCATAAATTGGTTTGGTCAGGTAATAATTGGTCCACCGTTAGTTGGTCAATTATTATCTTAAAATTCTTATAATAATAAAAAAATATATATATATAGTCATCCATTTGTATATTTTTAAAATTTATTATTCGATCAGGAAAAGATGTGAGCGAAACATTCAAACGGATAAGTCAGCGTATAGAAAATTTGATGATCTTAATACATTTATTGGATATTCTCATATATAATATCTTAGAGTCATCAAAATCCAAACGAATATAATAATATAAGAGTTTTGAATCGAAATAAAAAATTCGATTATTCAAAGTCGTATTAATCATTGGATTGATTATATTGTTGTTATTATTATTATTATTAACAAACAGTAAAAATAAGATTCTTTTAATTTTAGTCGATGTGTTACTTTTTTTAAAAGGAAGAAAGAAACGGAAGCCCACACAACAATACCATAACTTATCAACGGTAAAAAGAAATGATAAAAAATTATATTCCTAATATGTAAAGTGGTCGAATAATAAAGATTTCTCGACAAAATACCTAACCTTATATTTCCTGTATTTTTTTAAATTATATTAAGAATATGTGTTTTAAAAGTCAGCCCATGGTCAAATATTACTCCTAGATCACTCATTTCAGAAACTAATACTGTAGAGTCCCGAAAACTACTGACTACTGACCTATAAGAGGATAATATCGGATCCTCCATAGGTTTACAGAGTGGAACTAACAAGTAAGTACCACTGCCTGGGACAAAAATTATTAGCTAAGCACAAGTTACACAAAAGTTAAATGGTCAATAATCTCCAAAGGAACTCTTTTTTGAAAAAATTATCGGTACACCGTCTGGACTAGTCGGTTTATTATTCAATTTCTTCATAGCCAATAAGAAATCTTTTCTATTAAAAAAACTTACCAAATTTAGAATTATGAGCATTTTGAAGACAAATTATTTGAATTAGCTAAATTGTTAGTTGAATTAGAACGTTTCATTTTTAACATTTCACATATTTCCTCCTTAAGTGTATTAGAAGACTATTTTGAGTTTTTTTGTTTAACTTTCTTTCTATTGGAAGTTTTTTCCAAAAAAAAAAAATTGCTAGAACTTAAAGATTTTAACAGCTAACTTATTAATAACTCTCTTTTAGCAGTTTTTAATTTCATTCGGAAGATTTTATAAGTTTTAATAGAGAGAAGTCATTATCATCTTTGTACCGCTTCCATTTAGCATAATATTTTTTGCTTAGATTTTTAATTGCATTAACTCTCTAGTTATCCAGGGATTTCTATGATTAGAATTATATTTAAAAAATATGAGAGAGCATATTTACATATCGCTGAACTGAACCAATAGTATAAATTATCAATTTTTTTTCTGAATAGAATCAGAATTCGAGTATAATATTGCCCAATCGGACCATTTGTACTTAACAACATAGCTGGCACGATTAGTCAATTTGTGTGATAGAAGGTTTTCATTAACCGAAAATTTGATGAAAGAATGATGATCAGAATCAAACGCAAAATTATCACTAGTCGAATTAAACCGATGGCAAAAAAATCTGATGGGGGTGATCACGGAAAGTTAAAAGTTCATTTCGAGTATTATCAGATTTACGAGTATTCGTTTCTGCATTAAGATTTATCTTACCAACATTTCGTGTAAAAATGAGACCTAAAAAATTATTTTCTCTCGATGGAGATATTAGATTGATGAAAGTTAAAATAAAAAACATCATCTTTCAAAAATTTTAGCTCAAAAGTATTAGACAAAAATTGTAAGATAGATATCGTCGATTCCATTTTATATTTCTACAGTTAAAGTCACAGAAAAGAGAGTTTATCTAGGATATTTTTAGATAGCCTAAGCTATATTAACTCTCAGATTTTCCAAGATACGAAAATCATTACCACATATTACATTAGGCGGAAAATACACTAGACATATGCACATTTGCATTTAGTCGATACAACTGAAATAAAGTATTGGTGGTAGAAAAATAAAATCCTAAATGATGTACTCTTAGAGAAAATGAGCGTGCCGCCTCCACCACAACCATTTCTATATAAATTAAAAATAGAATAATTATAATTGGAATACACACGAATATCATCATGGTCTTCATCATATTTAAGCCATGTCTCTATCAATAAGATAAATTCAAACTCTAAACTGAATAGAATTTTTAGATCCCCAGTTTATTATTTAAAAACATGACATTTTGATGATAAATTCATTTATACATTAACTCAGAAGAAAAGGACATCTGTGGTCGCTATCTATTACCAGTTATATTGGTTCTGATTCGATACTAAATTATTTATAGGATATTTTAACCATTGATTTTGAAAGATTTGCTGACATTTAGTTGAATCGACTAACAACATAAACCAGGAATAGGTATTAAATTTTGTTTTCAATTTCGACACAATTCCAGTACAGTCAAAATGATATCGGATGAAATCCTGGATATCATCGGTCGTAGTTTCTGGATGAAATCTACTTATAAAAATCTTTTTTTCGACGAATATAAGTTCAACATTGACGCGTTTATATTGTCAGATACTCGATTCATAACATTAGTAGTAGTCTGAGAAGAAATTTCACCAACATTGAGAATCTGATCCCGCAGAGCCTCGGGTGGAGAAATATTTATTGAGATGTCGTGTCTATTATCACGCGCATCCTCACTAACATCCTTCTCATCTTCAGAGGGACGAATATCATCATTCAGAGGGAGAAGCCTCTCAAGTCAGAAACAGGAAATTTTATAAATTCAAAAGTATAATCAGAACTAGTATTAACATTATTCAATAAACAATCTTCGGTATTATTCAAATTATTTCCTTTCATTTTATCAGCCACCTTGGCAATTCGAGATTTTAACACATCAAAATTTTCAATGGTTTTGGCGGACCAGCTTTCTCTCAAATACTGTAGTGTATTTAAGTTCGAGACCACAATTTGGGAATTATCTTCGAATTGTTTTTCAAGAAGTACGATTCTATTATTCGTGCCGGTGACAACCGAATCGATTCGGTCTCCCAATTTATCGAGACGAGCATCGATAGAATCGAGAAATCTAGACGTCGACGCTTCAAACGCACTTTCGAAAATTGTTCAAAGTAACTTTCGATCATATTCGGGCAGTTCTCCCTAGTTATCACTTTGGTAGTCCATATAATTCGCAGTATTGTCGACTGGAAAAATATTACCTTTATCTCTCATTGTAATATTTCATTCGTTTCCCGTCGATAGGGTAACTTTGCATTTAGAACATACCCGGGTTTTCCTGGCACTTCTCCATAGCTTCCGAAAGTTTACCAAAGACATTCCACCACAAGTAATATGTTGATAATAATTACAATTGAAACAGACCATATAAATCATCATCGAATGGGATATCAGCCTTACAAATAAGACATTTCACAAAAGCAGTGTCAGGAGCCAAAGAATCTGCGCCGCCTGCCATGGTGAATTATCAGATAATCGATCGGATTAGTGAAAATTTTATATTTAGGGGAGCCCAGGCTAAAATTTCCTTACCACTCTAATTTTAAATGACTTTTATTAGTGTCTATCAATATGGACATTTCGTTCTATTTTAAAATCGATTGGTCCTCCAGTGGCCGGAATCGAGTTTTATCTATACGCCTATGGGTTAAAAATTTAACTAACTACTAGTCTCATAGAATATCCATTTAATCAGAAAAAGCTGGCCTACAACACACGCTAAGTTTTTATCATTAACAAATTATATAAATTCGCTATAGTATATTTATGACATAACATATGGAAATAATTTTCAATTTTAATTTAACCCACCTACCTGGATATCTTCTGGTTAAGTCACTAATCATCATCTGGCATGGCCGAGGCGCGTCGAGCACATATCAATTTTATCAACCTGGCTTCTTCTTCGTCTGAAGAAAATTTTAATACATTTCTTTTTATTTAAAAAAATCATTACGCTAAACGCGGATTAAGAGAAAAATTTAATTATTCCCCGATAAACTTCAGAAAATTCGTACATTATTCTTATCTAGAAAAGATGGTCGACGCTACTTAAATCTTGTTGTATTTAACCGGAAAGAAGCTTTGAGGAATCTCGGTCTTATAGCCACCCATCATTTTCACTCTCAGAAAACAAACCTCTTCCACAGGATTATCATCTCGCATTAATCTAATATCGTACTAATTAGCAATAGTGTTTAGTCGAGATTAAGGACTGGGTCATATAACACTGGCTCCATCCATCCATCCAACCCAATACATTTATCGGCAGTTTTTTTTTTATCTAACTGAATCAGAGTTCTCTCCATTATTAAAAAACGCCATATCCATCAGTCTAAAGAACATCCTATACCAAGAGCAATTATTTCTACTACGTATCGCTCAATTTTTGAAGCTATACGTAGTAAAAATAATTGCTCTTGGTATAGGATGTTCTTTAGACTGATGGGTACGACGTTTTTTAAATTATTTCTACTAAGTATCGCTTCAAGAATTGAGCGAGACGTAGCAGAAATAATTTAATGATTGGTCCAACTTTTAACCAATTCTTAACGTCGATTCGTCTCTTTTATACCAAAAAAATTAAGCCACAAATAATCATAATTCGAAAAGATGATAGACGTAGATTACGTATCCAGTAATGAAGAAATTCACTACCATTCGGATAACATTTTTGTATAAAATCTGAAAGGAAAACTCGAAACAGACATTTTGTATCGTACGAAAAGCGGTTTGCACCCCACTTTGCCATACCATTTTAATTGTTCGATAGTGTCATATAACAGTTTAGACTAGATTTTATCAATAACACCGATTTATTTTGTATTTATATTAAATTTTGACTTATTTTACTCTAACCAAGTTTTATTCACTATATAAAGTTTCCATCTAGGAACGCAGATCCGATTTTAGTTAAACTTCTATGAAATTTGGCACGATTTCACCATACGGAACTGCGACAAATATATTTTCTGTCTTAGAACAGACAAGAATATTCCCGTGTCGGTTTTCTCTCGAAATAAAATGACACAAAATGAGATAACGTACCGTCGTAATCGAAAGGTTGAGGGTCTCCATCCGGGAAGGCAGCATCTAGAAGAAAAAGATAAATATGATATACATTAGCATTCAAATAGATTACATCGATAACAAAATTCGGGGCCACATAGCTTTAGATATCAGAATACTCGCCATACATAGCTAAAAAAAACAGTATTCAGATGTGAAAATTGTCATCGAGTAAAATTATACGAGCGTAAGTCTCCGAACGAAAATTAAAATTGGTTTAGATGTCTGTCGTTAACCAGTTGGATCCACGAAATTTTCTTTTTAAATTAGAATACCAACTTAATTAAGTTTTCAATTAAGGTCTAAATAGGTCCGCCACATTTGTGACATTAATTTGGTGGATACTAAATAGCGCACGATTACATAATCGCATTTTGCCTAGCTATTCCATAAAATGGACAATAAGCTAACCAGGAAGATAGAAATTAACCAACACACCTACCTGGGAAAAAGTATTCTTCCATAAAATCAAAATATTCGGACAATATGGCCGACATACATCGATCTTCGATATTCCTTACGCCTCGGAAAAATTGGTGATTGGTGAAATCTCTCGGGTCGGGATGATCTTCTGAAGAAAAAGAATTATTAATATAATCCGCGGATTCAAAATTCGATTAATACGTCAAGAAACAAAAATCATCACTTACAAAACTATAACCTTTTAAACAATCACAAAAAAAACAAAATTTATTATTATATAATTACTTTTTATGAAAATGATGTAAAAACGTATGACCGTGATTGGTCGCAATATAAACTATACACTATATCCATTTCTGGAAAACACATCACCAGAAACCTATATATAAATCAGAGTACAGTAATCTACATTAATAAAGCATCGAAACACAATTTAAACCTATATCCAATGGAATAGACTGAAGTCAAAATAAAAGGCTGGAGTGGCCAGAAGGCCGCATTTAAAATTTCGGAAGTTAAGAACTTGTATCGTTTCGATACCATAGCCGAAACGGAATGGCAAAATGGCATTTGATACATCAAAAAATATCATATTATAGAAGAAACTTCGGAATCTCCTTAGGCACCAACAGCCAGAATTTATGGTTTGGTCCAATTAAAATTATGATGGTAAAATGTAATTAGTAATTTTTGCCAGCGGTCTAAATTTATTTTAAGGACGACAATACAGCGCTGTAGTTCTGGCTCGCGCGCTAAATGTTTGTACAGCGTAAATGAAATCAACGCAATAATAAATGATTAGACTGGTTGAGTATTAGAAAATAATCGGTGGCCAGGGCAACCTAGATTCCATTCTCTCGACTCGGTGCTAGCGTGATAACATCACCAAAAGTGTTTTCAAACAACATTATTAGTAAGCGTGGCGCCGACTTTTATCCAGTGGAATTTTTCGACCACTCTTCCACTTTTTAACGGATTATAAATGAACGGATACATGGCCCTCCACCGCCTTTCGTATGTTTCGCCTAGTACTCGAACTTTCTGAGAACCGAATATTCTGGTCGATAGGTTATATAAAATATGCATAAATTTAGTCTTTAGCAGCAAGAAATGCCACCGGCCCGCTAGTTTAATATTAAAATTTTCCATAGACAAATAATTACTCCTTTGTAATTTCGACTAATGTACTAAGCGCTAACATGATGTTTCGAATTAATTTCTTAGTTTGGTAGAGTTAATAATTATGGTAAGTAAACAAGTACGAAAAACTTAAACACGGATGGGTTTAAATAAAGAGCCGTTATAAATCATCAAAAGTTTTTAATATTAAACTTATCCGCTCACGTATTATTTTTAAGAGTTTGACACGTTTCTTATTATTCCACACTAGGCAATATGTCTATTCTAGTATGTGGAAAAAATGAATATTTCCGCCATGGAAATAGGAATACGGAATATTTAGCTTCCAGTTGTTGATATTTAGGAATAATTCTCATCAACTTCAAAACTGAAAGAAACTTATTTAAATAATGGTTCTAACCCAAGATTCGAGTAATCAAATATTCGGACTAGGTAAAGCGCTTAGTTTTTTTAGACAGATTTTCAATCTACTGAATTTCGATTTTGGAAACTGGTTTTTGATGGGGGTGGAGCCATTCGATTCGACAAAAGGTGTAGTAGTCGTAACGCTCACCGCCCAAATAAATTTAGCTGGAGAAAAAACCGCCCCACCGGTGTCATTCTGGGTACCAAAATGCCTGGACCCATCTAGATTACTCGGCAGAGTCCATGGCCAGCCATATCTACTAACGGACAGTCGGAAATAATTTTAACCAGCATTTCTGACAAATAAGGACCAGCCGCTTACTCGAGAGGGGGGCACCGTGGCAAGGAAACATGGAGATAAAAATATCTGTTGGCCCCTGTCATTTAACATGAGTATCGCTATATCTATATTATACACGCAAATCATTAACAGGTGAAAAATATTTTCCACTGTATCTGTACGAAAATGGGCGCTTATTTCCATATTTTTGGTGAAAAGCTATAGGCCTACTATATAAATATTTGGATAGGGCGATTAGAATCTACGATTACGGATTAACATATTTTAAATGATTTTCTTATTTGGCAGAAGGCGTATGAAATAGATATCGAAATAAAAAAAAATTTATAAAATGCGCCAACTTTTACATTAAAGCATTTTAGATTTTTCATTTCGGTTTGTCATCATCGAAAACATTTAACAGGCACAAAACTGCTATAATTAATTTCAGATTGTATAATTAATGTACAGCGGGGTAAAATCTGTCATAGTGATTAAAAAATTACGTAAGTAGGCTACTGTATACTCCAACAAAAAAATTTTATTTCAAAAATATAATATCTAAAGGAAAAGAAAATTATTTGAGCCGTTTATTTTGAAAGTCGATTTTTCAATAAAATAAAGTTCATCTTTATACTGTATTACCATCTTTGATCAAATATTTTTAAACTGATTCAAACGCAGACTCTTAAATATCTCCATTTAAAAACAGATGGACTTAAGCCACTTTTAAAATAAACGGCTCATTTAACCAAAATTTTTTTTCTTTATCTTCCAAACTTAATCTCCATCCCAACGGAAAACGGAGTCGGACACGGAATAACCTAACCTGGAAAAGAAAAAAAAACGAAAAGGGAGAAAAGTCTTCGATTAATGGCAGGATAGAGGGATAAAATTGAATCTCCAAAAAATAAGGCGAAAAAGAAAAATCTCTAGAAGAGAGAAGGAAAAGGAAGGGAAGGAAGAATTGAGAAACTGAACAAAAAATTAAGAACAAAGAATCAAGAAAATATAAGCAACAAAGAATTGTAAAGGGTGTTTAGAACATAAAATCAACGTTGCTGGAGAAAAACTCGGATGAGAATCTTCCGCTTCCGACAAGCCCACCATCACCACCTATTCTAATAGGTGGTGATGAAGGAAACGCTCCCCGTAAATACAATGGTTAACGTGTCGACTTCGTTTCCTTTTAAGTGCGACATTTAATAGTGTAATTAACCATTTAAAATTTCTTTTAATCATATCTTCCGTTTCTTTGTTTTCTCCCGTGTTCCGAATCTCTAGCGCCAGTCTTTAAACTACTCCAGATCGTTCCGTTCGATAGCCAGTACAAGCAATCCACCACTCCACCGTACTCTATATAAAATTGGCCAACGTTATTTTATCATCGAACCAACAGTTTAGAAACGATGACTATACCGTTTAAAATCAAGAAAAAAATTGCCGATTAGTCCTGTTATTTATTACACAATATACAATATCAAAATTATAAAAAGTAATTTATATCCTATGAAATACTGTATGTTTAATAATTACAGCTGTCGAATTTAAACCGAGGATAGAGCAAAAAATGTAACTGGCTCCATATAAAATCTCTTTCTAATCCGATTTTTAAACGCGTTAACTTCGGAACCGAAATTTAATGCGAATACAAACATTAATAACAATTAAACGCATTCGCTGATTATTTGGCAATTATTCGTTTATCGTCTATAAAAATTATTAAGAAATACATGTTTTGGATGAAATTTCGTACTGACAATTATAGAATCTAAAGACATTAATTATCCGGGAGCCATATTATCTGGCATTAAAAAAAACTTGGGATACATTCGTAAGTGAATTGGATAAAAACTTTCAATAAAATTAAAAAGAATAAAGCGAAAGAATAAGTTACAATTTTTCGCTTAGTCAGCCATCCAGAAAAGGCATAATTTAATAACGACATCGACAAAGAGGGAAAAAATGGTGGTGAACAACTCCCACCTTCGGAGTCACTAATTCGGATTTAACTCGGTTATCAAAATCAATTAGTGGTGGTCCTCCCCATAGGTTGTAGTCTACCTACATCACGGATGTACCAGAAAAGGGTCCATCAAAAATTGGCTTCTTGTCATACGAAATACTATGGAAGAAAGCCAAAACCAATTTAGAGTAAAAGAAAATGCCGACCCATCTTTCATCTCGACCATTTATCGTTGAAGGAGAACTACGGAAATTAGAAAAAAAGGTGTAATTTTGTACTCCATTTTGAAGCGTCCGAAAGAAACTGAATTTTTTTTATTTGTCATTAAGAATTATCACACTAGTTTCGCAGTTTCTTGTATTATAGTCAAAATACATTTACATGTTAGCTCTAAACAAATCACCCGAATGATAAGTTTAAGTTTATTGTGTGAAAATTTCAAATTTAGTCTAAAAGTTAAAAAGATATCGGTGTAACAATGTTACCAATAATTTTCCGAATTTTTCTCATTAAATCGATCACACATTATGCAAAAATAATTTACTCGATCAAACACCATGATGTAATATAATAAATTTTTCAGCGACTACCCAATTATACATTTAATTGTTGCGCACAAAGATGCAAATGCCTGGCTTGTCTAAATTTCCAATTTGAGCCGAGCATGTTTTTAAAAACCAATAGACTTTGGATAAACAAAGTTTTTTATTGGTAAAAACGCGTGTTGTTCGGGATGATAAACCAAAAATGTTCCATAGTTTCGTTGAAGCAGCGGGAAAGGGGAAGGGATTCTGCGCAGTTTGAAAGGGATTATAATTAAGTAATTATAATTCCTTTCAAACTGCGGCAGAAATAATAAATATTTCATATTCGATGCTATAAAATAAGTAAAAACCGTGGCATTGATCCGAACAGGAGGGGGAAAAATCAAAATCTCGCTTGCTGGCTAAATGTTTTTTAACCAGTAGTTCTTTTTCGTGAAATGCAAACAATATTAAATTATTCTAGGGACGAACGTGACCAATGGTCGAAGACGAGCGTAATTATTGCGTTTTCAAAATGGTTGGTGGCAACCAAATCACCACTCCTTTGTTTTACATCTTGGTGCCGATATGTTACAATGAAAACAGCGTTATAAGAAGATAGCGTGGTGCCTATTTTAAGTGTTTAATGATTAGCAGAAAATTTTTTTCAGAAAAATAAATAGGACACATCTGAATTTTAATTCTTCCAATATCACAGAGCAAAAAAAGTTCTATGTAATTAAATATTTTACTTTTTAGTGATATTTTTTAGCTGGTCGATATTTTCCGGAACAGTATTTCTTCGTTGAGTTTTCTCACCACAGTGCAGTACTTCATCACACAAGTACTGTCATCAAATTTAAATAATTTTAAATAAGTTAAAATTTTCTGACGAAAATATAACCTATTAAAGTAGATCCGTTGTTTTATCATTATTTTTACCAGCGCTAATAATTTATCATAATTAAGGTGTAAAGATCCGTATACGTATAATAAACATTCCAGGTAGTTCATTTTATTCCTCTCTTTTTTTCTTAAACAATAACAACACGACGTCTCGGTCGTTTTCATCGATCTAAAAGTTTCGTTCTATAATTATACTAATTGAACAAATATTGTTCTCCATATAGTACTGCGGGGCCAGACTATACTATTAAGGATATAGCGTAACGTTAATATTATGTTCGGATGAAATAAAAGGTTCTGCTGACTGGAATGTTGGTGTTCTGACAAGCATTAGCGATTAGAATAAGGTCCCACTAATCTCCTAACAATACATAGAAGCTCAAAATAGTAACACAATCTAAACCAGTGGTTCTCAACGTGGGACGCACGTCCCACAGAGGGGCAATTTGGTTTTTAGGGGGGCGGCTCGAGAATGAGTTATTAACAGTGAATTTTTTGCATTTCTTATGCTTATAGGGGTCTCATTATAGTATATAAATATATATTGTAACATGCATTTTTAAAATTAAAATCAGAATTTACACGGCAATTTTGAAACTATTTGCTATTTTTTCATATCACTTCAGATTATTATTATTGATCTAAACCCACGGTTTCAAATTGGCGGCCCGCTTGGAATTTATAAATATTATAACTGACAGAGCATATAAAAGATATTAAAAAAATCATCATTTTTCCACCAAATATTTGAAAATTACTAAACTTTAGTATTTTTAATATACTGTACTAAAATTCAGTAAATTACAAGCGAAGTTTTTTTTATGTTAAAAAAAAATTCTGTCATTTGTAAATTGCTTTATGATGTTTAGGTCCCTCCAACCAACACAGATGTCTAAAATGACTTTATGAAGAGGAGTTCGGGACCGACCATCTAAACCAATAAATAAATGGGAGTAATCAAACTTAAAATCTTGCCGTATATCTGCTGTTGAAGAACGCGATCATCTTACTATTTTAATGGCTTTTTAGGCTATCTTTCTATAAATCTGAAGTATCGGATAATTGACACTCTCCGACCCCCCATCCTCCTATTAATCGGTCGATAATAGAATCTGCAGTATAGGAAACTTCGTGTCATTTAACGCGTGTAGCTTCCTCTTATGAATAAAATCATGAAAAACAAATTTATTTTTAATATTCTTTTGCCTTCAGTTTATGGGTCGGGTCGATACATAATTCAATGCGCTAGCATTTATCGTTTAGAGCAGGAATTGCCAAACTTTTTATCTCAACGACTCCTTTGATGCCGCCATAAAAATCCGGAGACTTCCAGTCAGAGTTTTAATATTACTTTTTAAATCTATTTTATGAAAGATGTTCGAATAGTAATAATTAGATAGTGTAGGTCTATAATAAACTGTGTTTTAAAACATTTACAACAACTGTGTTTACATTTACAACATTTACATTTACAACTGTGTTTTAAAACATCAAGCAACAGGGTGTTTTTATACTCGACTAAAATTTTATTTTTAATACAAAGGGTAGACTCGATGTTTTTTATTAGACCATTTACATTGGGCCCATGATTTCGAAGTTTTAATCTTAAATTTCTCATTGATAAGGACGCTTTAAACAGCGTAACTTTCTTTTCAAAATCAAGCGAGACTGCCATCTTTACCTCGCAAACGATTTTAGGACTCATTAAATTTTGAATATAGATCAGCCAGATAAATCAAATCAACTTTACTCTTTTATTTCTCGTCGACCTCGTACCACCCTTTAACTCTCATCGACACTTGAAAGTCGGTACCGAACACTTTGGCAATCACCGGCTTACAGAAGACACCGAGAAGATTCACTCTCGATAGGTGTTAAGTGCTGTTTGAAACTTTTAGCGCAATGAACCACCGAATGATGGAATATCAGTCGGTGGTTCATTGTGCTAAAAGTTTCAAAATCTGTGTATCTCAAAAATGGTACCCTAAAAAGTGCTTTTAGAAACATTACTATGACAATAATCAATCCTATCTCTACCACGGTCACGGGGAATTGGGGATACTGTATACCGAATGGGACGAGGACTAAATTATTTCTCCGAAACTTATTTTATCATTCAGTAACATTTAAATAACGTATCGATAATAATATCTTACCTAATTTTATTTGTTCTTTCCTTTCTGACAACTTTTCGATGCTTTTAGGAAAATATTTTCGATAAATGCTGTTGCACAGCTCCCATATCAGAAACGTAGCAGTAAACATTTTGTCACAATCACCACACAACAGAACTAAGCGTCCCTCTGGTGAGCGTTTTGAGGATGAGTCAGCCAAGCCCGGATGTAGTGAACTCCAATTGGACTACGCTTTATCCTGTTGACTAAAACATAGTCTGGAAATATATATCGGTCTAAAATAAATATAAGTAGAATAAATTTTACCTTAAATAAAATGTAAAGTGAAATTTATGTTTTTACAATTTGAGTGTATGGCTGGTGAATGGTTAAGTTTAAGTGTGGTCACATTGAGCAATTTTTCGTCGCGCGTGTAACTGCAACAGCAACGACAACGAGTTGCAATCGCCAAATAGTGGCGCCGGATGGCGGAGTGGTAACGCATTAGAGCGCTACGCGGGAGGACCCGGTTGCGGCATCTCCTGAAAATTTTTTTCGAGGGAGCGGCCCGGCCATCCCCGTAATTCACCATCCAGCCCCCTCCGTGGGCTTGGGTGCAGCCCGTGGTTGGAACTGACCCCGCCCCTTAGTAATCTCCCTGATTGGAAAGGGGAGTAAACGTGAAAAAAAAATCGCCAAATAATAGTCAGACTACTAAACGTAGTTTACAATGCAATGGAGCCAGTGAAAGCGTGATAAAATCATCCATCCATTTAACATGGGCCAAAAATTTTCTCACTTTTCATTGGTTGCCAGCTTGCAACCATCGCCAGGAAAACAAACTCTCTTGTTTTCAAGCAATATGAAGTCGCGCGCTATTTGGAGAGGGGTTAACCAGTTTGTTGGAAGAGCCATCGCTGTTGCAGTGGCGCGTGAGGCTAAAAATTGAGCAGTGTGACCACGGCTTTACAGATAATATATAGCAACTTACAAGTTAGTACGTGTCTTAAGTTGTAAAAAACATTTTGCAGCTTAGGTGTGGATCTATCCGCTGTGGATGGGGAACAGAATACTGTACACTTACTGTCCAACCTATCCTGACGTAAAAGTGGCCTAAACGGGCCACTTCGTGTTGGCTGTTGCCGAGATCCGTCATTGGGACTCACTAACGGGCTTGGAATTCACACGGAATCGAGACTATTTCATCAATGCCCACGTTCGTTACTGGATGCTTACGATGGGACTTTAAAGGTCTTTTTTGCAAATTTTACGCCCCTTTCTAATCAGAAAGATTACTAAGGGGCGGGACCAGTTCCAACCACGGGCTGCACCCACACCCATGGAGGGGGACCGGATGCTGAAGGACGGGGATCTCCGGGCCGGGCCCAGCACCCCGAAAAAACTTTTCAGG
The DNA here is from genome assembly GCA_011317285.2 of Androctonus mauritanicus. Lineage (NCBI taxonomy): Eukaryota > Metazoa > Arthropoda > Arachnida > Scorpiones > Buthidae > Androctonus > Androctonus mauritanicus. Next base: position 256 of record WUQG02426670.1, on the reverse strand, counting down.
ACTTACCAGACCCGGGACGCGAACCCGGGTCCTCCTGCGTGGCACGCCGATAGCGTTACCACTCGGCCATCCGGCCGCTTTTAAAGGACATTTTTTTTGGTCAACAGATGACGCCACTTTCATTCTAGTAGAACACTAAGTGGCGGGGCGAAACAAGCCCTTCCACAGGCACCCACCCCTGCGGAGGGGTCAGCCGGATTGTGGAGGACGGGGATCGACGGGCCGGGCCCGGACCCCGTGATAAATATTTTCAAGG
>WUQG02426669.1:0-38571 GCA_011317285.2 Androctonus mauritanicus | reverse complement strand
TTCATTTAAGACATTAATATCCATAAAAACAGCACTACCAGCAGCTTAAAACAAAACAGAATATTGTTTATTTTAACAATATTCTATTTTGTTTTAAACTGCTGGTAGTGCTGTTTTTATGGATATTAATGTCTTAAAATCCAAAATATATATAAATATATATAAGTTAGAAATTTCTGATTGGAATATTCTTTAAAACAAGGAAAACATACATCTCCTCTCTGCTAACACTTTTTAAGCATAAAAAAAAATAAATAAAAGAAAATAATAAGTAAAATTAAAAGTGGAATGTAAAATATAGCACATAAATGCACTATACATACATATACAATTTTGCAGAAAAAATAATTTTTTTTAATATCAACTAATTATTAAGCAGCAAGAACCATTTCAAGCTCAACCACAAGCTTCCCACATCCTTGGTGGAGTGAGTAGAATTGCTGATAACAAATATTGAGATTCTAGGAAAGATCTCTTTAAAAAATTTTTTGAGATGTGTGATCTGAAGTTGTATCCTGGATTCTTTTGGTAGAAAACCAAACTGTTTCACATAGCCAATCCAGGCTGATATAATAAAAACTATTAAAATCAAATGTAGTTATAATGAAAAATAAAATTTTAGCTGGTTTATTTATAAACTGAATACTAGAATCTGGTTTACTTAGAAGTTTAATTAATAAAGCATAAAATAGAAGAAAAAATAACTGTACTGATATGACAGTATTATTATATTGGCTGCAAAAATTGTTAATACTTTTTCACTACTTTGATGAGCTAAATATATTGATAGATCATTGTTTGATCATTTCTAATTTTTTTCTAAAACATGCATTACAGAACTTTATGCAAATGTTTTTTTCAAAATAAATTTCTTTGTAGTAAATTGATTTCATTGCAAGAAAAATCATAAACTGGCATGGCTACTATTGTTTCAAACTATTAATGGTAATTATTATAAACAACTTTTCTTATAAATAATTACTGTCATAAGCCAGGGTCACTTCTATACTGATTTTGTTAATAAATAAACCTGACAGTTCTGTTGAATAGTTATAGTCATTAGACAATGTATAGTTATGCATTTAAACTACTTGTAGAAATAAATAATTTTTGAGTTTAAGTGTTCAGTTTCTTGCAAAAATTTAATTTAAAAAATGAACATTGCTGAATTTCTTAAACATTTCAATAAAGTGTTTATGGTGCATATACTGATGTGTATGTAGCAGCAAGTAAAATTTCATTTTGGTTGATTAAGGATTTCTACTAACAAAAACTAAATTTGTAAAATTTTGGTTCTTAGTAGATTTTAAAATATTTGCTTGTTAACTGAAATTTCAGGCAGAGAAATTAGTATACTACATATAAGCAAAAATTCATAAAATAAATGCTTGTATAAGGATGAATACCCTTATAATTATAATTTCATTAATGAATAATAATAAATTATTTTTAACATTACTCTGATATTAAAGAAATAATAATTATAAATAAAAAATATAATTTAAATGAACTAAGCTACTTTAATAATAGTAAAGAACTTTTAGAAAATAACATCTATCTTATTTATCTTTAGTACAACATATAAAATTAATAAAAGAATAATGTTTTATAAAATTAGATATTTTTAAAAATATGTTCCAAAAATATCATACAACAAATACAATATATGGAATAAATGTCAAATATAGCAATTAATATTAACATAACAATATTAATGTAATTTTGGTGTTCATATAGTATATAATTGACAATTAAAAATAGGTCTCCCTGGTCTAATCAGTCATATATTCCCAAACTTCTAGAAGATTACATGTATCATTTTCCTTAATAGCATTCTTATGTAACAAACTTGCTTGATTATATCATTTCTTTTGTATAAAGTCATTTTCTGATATATTATATAAATTGTGTTAAATATATATTTACATTATTATATTAGGCTAATATTAAATGTAGTACTTTATTTGATTTTATTATAATAAGAATAATCATTATAATACTGAATTTATGGTTTAGAAGAGATGATAATAAATTTTATTTATATTCTATACATAAAAGATTAATAAAATCTGGAAAGATAAATTTTAAAACATGATACAATAAACACCTTTTACTTACAGTTTTAGCTTTTTAAACTAAAACTGTAAGTAAAAGTTGTTTATTAAAAAATAAGCAATGTAAAAGTAGAGAAGCACATGATACAATATTAAAAAATATTCATTCTATATCAAATGTAAATCTGTTAAAAAGTTCAGCACATCAAACTTTTTTCTTTGATTTGCTGAATTTTATTATTATTTTTATATTACTTAAGTATCTAATATTCCTTTAAATAAACTTTTCTTTGAATGATGAAATTCAAATTACAGAGAAAAAAAAATTATCAGTTAACAAGAAAACTCTTACTCACTTCTGTAAGAGAATTATTATATATATATATTTTTACATGAGACATTAGAATTAATTTGCTTTAATTTTCAAAATCAATTAAATAAAATATATTTAAATATAGACATATATATAAGTTATGTATCAATTAAAATAACTTGTATTTAATTGATCAACAAATATCAATATGATATTTGTTGTGATTAATTATACATTTAAAATATAAAATTAAATAAAAAAAATATAGAAATAATTTGTCATTTTAAAAAAATGTTTCAATTAAAATATATTCAATTAAAGAATTAAATATAAAATGTATTCAATATAACTAATAAATATTATTTCAATAATTTCTTAGAAGTTGATTCATAAACATTTGTGTATGAAATTTGAAAGGAATTATCATAGCTTATCTGAAATATGAAAATATCATGCATAAAAATTGATTGAATAGAACTCGGACATATATTTATTTACTAAATATAATTTAAAGATAAATCATTAATTGACATTTAAGATCCTATTATTTCACAATTTTAATTTCTAATTATTATTATTGCTTTTTTATAATAAGAAAGCAAGTTTTTAGATAATTAGTTTTAGAATTAAAAATGCATAGTTCAAAAATGAGAGTATATTTTATAACACAAATATCAATTTAATTCCAACAATAATATATGAAATTAGTAATTAGATCCAAGGGATAATGTTATTAAATATAATTTTACACATTTATTTATATTTTAATTACAAACAATATTTACAAAAAATGCTTTTGAAATGGGATGGATTTAACTGTTTCTTAACTTTTTCTGCTTCCTTATTTTATTAATAAAGTTTGATATTTTCATGTGAAAATATCAAACTTTATTAATAAAACAAGGAAGCAGTAGAATAATTAATAAAATAAGGAAAATGTGATAGGAATGATGAATCAAGTCGGAAAGATATTTAAAATAAGAAAGATGTCTATCATTACATTTTATCGTATTAACTAATTTATATATATTTGATAATTATTGCAATCAAAGATAATATTAATTTTTTTATTTCAATGCATTAACATATCAAAAATATAAAACACTTCAAATTTTATTTGTGTGTCAAAATGCAATAAAGCAGCTTTAAAATGACCAAAATGATATTTTTTTTCTTTAAATTCTGAATGAGTATTATATGAATTTCTTTATCTTTATTTGATGTATATACAATATTCTAGCAAGAGTTCAGATCTTTAGAGATTAGTAAGAAAACTGAATGGTTGGTAAAAAAATTATAGGAAAAGTCTTGAAACTCCTAAACAAATGAAATGAGAAAATTATCAATATTCAGTTAATACAGTGGAAAGTTGAAAAATAAGTTTCAGATACAATTCTAGATAAATTAGCTTTTATTACATTTCATCCAGATATTGTCAGTTTGTTCTTTGATATTTTGAGCTTAAAAATGTACTGATTAGATGGCAATATATTTTGTAAAGATTGGAGATTATTTTACTTGTTCTATCAATCATTTCGATTTAAGCTTTTTTTGTTGAAGTCAAGTAACAGTCAATTATAATATTAAGAAAAATATGGTGTTTCAGACACATTGAATAAATGTCATCATCTCATGCTGGTAATTAGAATATGCGATAATATATTAAATGATATTTATATGAAGAAATAATACATATAGTCTTACCAAAGTCTAATATCTGCAATAAAATATAAGATTATCTTCACAAATTTTAAGATTTACACAATACATTTATGATGAATATGATTTTAAATACAAAAACAAATTAAATTTTGTATAATATATTTTAAAAGTAAAATATCACAAAATAAGGACATTAATAACAGAACTTTTGAATGAGAGAGACAACGATGGATTCAAAAAATTATGAAGTCTTGGAATGATGCTTCACTAATTTTTATTTAGTATAAAAAATTTTTATTTTAATTATAGGATTAAAACATAAATATTTTTAGATTATTATTATTATGCAAATTGTTATAATCATATTTTTCAAAATTAAAAATAATGCCATTTTCTTGTAATTATTAAATAAAGCTAAAAAATACTAAATGTTGCAATTCCAAAAAAATATATATGAACTGATTAAGGACTAATTTTTGTAAATTTATTTGCATAATAATTTCTGAATAAGTATCTAAATGAAGAAAAATCTAAATTGATTTTTATCATCAATGTTTAAAATGATTAAATTTGATAGTACTTTAATTATAAATTAAATAATAATTAAATTATTATACACAATGATTATTATTTGTATTTCTCATTTGCAATTAAAAGATTAACAAATCAATCAATTAATAAATAATGCAATTTGCATCATTGATAAACTCATCAGATTAAACAGAATTTAGTACACAATTTATCTGTCACCTTATATTATAATCAACAAATGTTTGTTTTGGACATTCCATTAACAATTTTATAAATTAATAATAATAATTAAAATAATTTCTTTTATGCTTTCATTAAATATGAAAGATTATAATTTTTTTATTTAGAAGTAGAAAAATTTTTAAAAAATTATTATTCAGTTCTTGCTATAAAGGAAATTTAGATATTTTAGGAAGATTTATTTCTCATTTATTAAAAAACTTTTGGTCTATATCATTGTATGTTAATTTCATAAAATGAAACATGTAATTAAATCATCTGAATTTTCTCAGATGAAATATTTCAACAAGAATAACTGATGCATGCAACAGGTGTGAAAACTGTTTACAGATTTGAATGCAATTTTATTTCAATAATTTGTTACAATTTTTTTATATGAAGTAGAAGTTTATTATTATTATACTTTATTTTATGGTGAATTCAATTAATAAACATATATTTATGGCATATATTTTTCAAAAAATTAGATATGGTTTAAAAATCAATATATCATTAAAATATAAGGAATATACATTAGTGTATGAATTTGTAATTTACAGTAACAGAAAATTTTTATTTCTTGTCACATAATAAGTGAATGCTAACGTAGATTTGGTTGTATAATGATTGTAATATTGCTGTTCATATATCCTTTTAAATTTCAGTGAAAACAGAAACCATAATTGTGCTAAGCACATGAAAAATGCTGAATTATTGATATTTTTAGATACAAATGTTTAACTGTATTTTATCCTAATGATCAATTATTATATATAACGATCAATCATACCAATAATTACAAACACTAACAAAATCTTTGCAATGTTCAAATATTTTATTTTATCATGACATTTTAGGATGGGAAATTCCCGATGAAACATCAATCAGACTTCTAGTTTATCAAAATTTAATCTTCTAAATGGAAATGAAACCAACCTGCATGAATGGCTTATCACTATTACTCTTCAACTTTTCAGTTAACAAACATTGACTTTCCGCATTCCAAACAAATATATTCGAATCATTAACAGCTAAAATGCTTATAGATTCATTAATATTCTTATATTTATCACTATTCCGTTTTAATTCTTCTAAAATCCGACTGCTATCCAAATCAACCATGGTCGCCATCTTTGACATTTAAATACTCGCGATCCGGAGCAAATTTTTCTATTTCAGTAACATAAAACAGTAATAAAATTACAAATAACATATTTTAATATAGGATTACGAAGTATGGATAGAAAAGTTTATTTTCTTTAGTTAAAGTGGATTATATTTTACCTAACGGAGATAGACGAATTGGGTGGAGAGTATCGGGGTCTGCCTGGTCACGTGGACAATTAGTTGTCATTCGTCTTGAGCAAAGATGGCTGCGAATGTACAGTCTTTGGCACAGCATTGGAAAAACTTCGACCTCCCCAGCCTTCAGGTATGGTTTAGAAAACGGCTTGGCGGTCGGATGGGCATACAAGGTCCATCCGGTTGGACGGAGATTCGTAATAGGCCGATGCACTGGACGTAATTAAAATTATAACGGTATGTTATATTGATACCGATAGGTTATCAGCGGTGATCGATGCCTGATTCGGAGTAAGGGTAGCTGCGTCTTTGTTGTCCATTTGATTGCTGGTGACAGCGGGTGCTGGTAGAGATGGTGCGTACCAATTGGCATCTGAGCCGTCAGTTCGATTTATATCTCATCTGGTGTCGATCCTGGTCGGATAACGAGGAGCAACTTTTTGCTGGTTCGCATGTTTCGGAGTTTGAAACTCGCGCAGTCTGTCGGTCCCGTTAGCTGGCTGCGCGCTGCGGCCGTGCCCATTGCGGTGGACGGCGGCTGCTTGTATGGTTGTGGTGCGGACTACGAAGGTTGGGTTCAGGTAAAGTTTTCTTCCCAGGACCAGAAAACAAATAGCCTTTAGTTTATTAAGTGTTTGAACAGCCGGGAGCACCCTTAATGGTCTACGGCATGAATATTCAGAATTTTAAACAGAGTTTAATGACTTGAAAAGTTCTTCCGTCAATGTTGACGTACGGTAATGTGTTGAGAATATACTGTAAATGCGAGAGGGTATTGATGGTGTTGGTCAATTTTGAAATGGCATTGCGTTGTAACGTTCACACGCTCGGCAGTTTTCTGTCAATAGCTTTCTGTTTTCGTAGGGATCATCTACGCGTTTCGGTTTCGTTAAGAGAATGGTCCGAACCGGTTGACAGTCGGAAAGGGCGTGTTGGATGCTGTGGAAACTAACTTGGAGCGCTCAAACTGTACCAAATTAGACGGGATTATCCGAATATATTTCTCTTTCTACACTTTTGTATGTGCGGGTTGTCGTGGTGAAAACACATACGCTCGACTCTGTCCCACTGTCAGCTTATAACGTAAGTGTCGGCATCCAAATGTCTTCGGTCGGTTCTCTTTTCCTAACTCCATTTGACTACCCCTTCCCCCCGTCCATGCAAATCGGAAATATAGAGGACGGGTTGTACAGCAGATGCCGGCATGGTTGTGCGCAGAGGTATTGATTTGTGAAGCTTTGTGTTTCTTTGAGCATGGTATGCATATTAAAAAGTATTGATTTTTCCGATGTTAGTAATTTTGGTGTATTTGCACAAGGGCATTACCGCCGGACTTGGGTTGTGTGAATGCTCCGGTGTCTCAGCAGCCGTCGGACATAAATATTTGTTATAGGGAGGATGCTTTTCTGTGTTTATGTACTAACAATAAGGCACGACAAGTCAACTTACATTTCCCTCCCGTAAGATGACGGAGACAATGTCATTACAGCAATGGCTGTATTGTGTGGTTTATCATTCGTCGGGACTCTTGCATAGTTCTAATCTTGATCAATACGTCATGTACAGGGGACGAGTCATTATAATGTATTCAAATGACTCGCTCCGTCTCTTTCTCACTCCCCCCTCGTATTCCACAGTGTATTGATCAAAATATTAAATTTTGCCATCGGCAGGCCAGAAGGCAAAAGAGTCGGCAATGAACTCGTCGAATATCCTTTGATAGGACCGCCCAGTGACAGAGATGGGGTGAACAGTGAGGAAATTCGATGAAAGAATAAAAAAAATGGAATCTTTCTCCAGCGTGTCTAGATGGAAAGGTTTCTTACTTCTACTCTTTGATCGAGGGTTGTCAACGATTTCAGATCAGATAGTGAGGTGTCAATGCCAATTTGTCAATGTTTTTTGTCTTCACATTCTACCAATCCTTTTCTTTTTTATTTTTTTTTACTTACCATCGAAAACATTGTCGTTCTACGCTCTATCCACAAAACTAGCGCAGCCCAATTCGAATACATAGTATCCTATTTTAATTACTATGGGTAATTAACTTATCTCATTAATTAAATAATGGCTTCGAATTTATCGATCTAGTTCTACTTTACAAATTCGAAATTCATCGCCGGCAAACATTCGATGCGAAAAATTATGACAAGAACGTATTCGAATCCTACTTTTGCACTGACCCCTGGAGATGACACTTCACCTCTGAGATTCGAAGAGGATGCTGAAGGAATCTTAAATTGGAAAAGAAAATCGTTAAATATAATCCAACACAAAAATTCCTACAAGACAAAACACATACCTATGAGTTAAATCGTTTTCTTTTTCCAATTATTTGCCTTCAAATTTAGGTTAATAACTTATAAATCGATTATAAAATATGCAAAATATATAAGTTATTCCTAATGAATTAAACTGCATTTTTTATTCATATATCAAACGTATTGTAATTATAAAAGTTTACTGTTTTAGTGTTTAAATTTCTGTAATTACTGTAATGATATTCGGTAAGAATCTCAAAGATTTTTAATATATTTTTTTTCTTCTTAATTATAAACGAAATCTGTATAGTCTATTCCTTTTTTTATGCATTTTATTTGTTTAACATATTTGTTTTGTTAAAGTACTGTTCGTGGCTGTTTTATTGGTTTTTTTAGTTGTTTTCCAGTCGAGTGGAGGGGAAAAAATCTTACTAGCATTAGAAAATGACCACCTGTAATTTTCTTAAAGCGGAAGCTTTGATAAGATTGACCCGGTTGATAGTTGTAGATTTACTAGGTTTTTTGGAATGGAAAACTCTGTCGCATAGTTCACTTTCAGAATTTCTGTTGAGAGGAGGAGAAGAAGAAGAGAAAGTTGCTAATTTTCATCGTTAAACCCTTTACCCTATGGCAACAAGAAAGAACGTCGGGAAAAACGTCGGATGGTGAAAAATACACGGGATGGTAAATATTTATCATTCCTAGTCCCAACTCTTCCAACGCCTCGGGTCTGGTTAGCAAACTCGGTTGAAGAAAATGGTGACTTGTTGCTTTTCTGTTGACCAAGTGATAAAAACGAGTTCAATTAAAATCCTTCCTCGGCATTTCTTTTCTTCTTTTCTTGGCTGGCAAAAATACTTAGAAAGATTCTCTCCATTTTTCTTATGTTAATTTCAAACAGTAATAAGTCAGATAATCGAATCTAATCGATTTATTAACATCGCGATCAAATTATACACCACAGAAAAAAAGAAAAAGTGAAATTGTATTTACGTAAGAACGATTTCTTAAGGAAGAATTACTGTATATTGAAGTTCGTGATCCTGAGAGAGTAAAACCGTAATGTCTGCCTCTGGCTGGTTATAGTTCCATTTGAAAATCTTTAGGAATCAATATGTATGCATATATTAAAATTGCACTTATTATGTAAGCACCCCGGGTTAGGTACGTGATCAGAAGCGCGAAAATACTATTTACTTTATTACATCGAAAACTCAAGTAAAAAATAAAAAAGTGATAAAAGGAATTTAAACTCTTGCGGTAATTTCTGATTTATAATGTTAATGTTGTCATTTATATTAAGTTCTCCGTAAAAATTTTTCGTAAAGAAAGATTTCTTTTTTCCCCGATATGTTAAAACAAATTATCTTCCTCCCTTCGGTTCCATATTAAAAAAAAAAAAAAAAGATAAATGTGAGTGAATACTTCACAAAAAAAGAATATTTCTTCGTACGAGTTACGTACGATTTGTGTAAGAATATTTAATAACTGGAGAGAAGAAGCTAAACCGATTAACAAGTTGGAAGAGGTATAAACACTTAAGATGGCCAACCAAGCGATTAACAAGTTTATAATTGCGAATATGTAAATCTGTATTACAATGAAGCCCACGAGTGATTATAATTTTAATTTTTTTTATTCATCTGAGACTTGGAAATGCTGCTATATATATATAACATAATGATTAAGCATTTTCGTAACAACGTCCAGGATGAATCATGAAAAATCGAGTATTGTATCGATAGAATGCTTAATGGTTGCAGGTTCAGACAGCGCGATTCGAAAAGTAACGAAAGGTTTCGCTGTAGAATTAATTAATTAAACATAAATACGAAGAAAGCAGAACTATGAGAAGAAAAAAAAAATGTTAGATATGAATGTAGGCCAAAGAAAGTTTTACGATTAAAATTATAACGTCCCAACAGATGTTACGTCCCAATTAGAAATTAGGCTCAGACAGATAGGTTTCTATACTCTTATTTCGGTAATTTCTCGGAATTATCGAGTCTGAAAAGATGATCACATAGGTTAAATTGAATGGTTGATGGCTGTCGTTGAACAATGTTTGGAGAGAGAGAATAATGTGTATTATTTTCCTTTCCCTTTTTAATTAATGATAAACAGAAATTTTTTTTGAGGGGTTGTTTTTTTTAATGCTTTACTCATAAAAACATAATTCCCGTTACAAAAAGTTACATGGTTCTTTATTTACTTCGAAAGCGTATATAGGATGTGTATATATAAAAATGGTGAAATGAGTGAGTTATTTATAAAGAAAATAGTTTTAATTTCATCGATTATTAACAGAAGATTTTCTGTTTAATTGAAAATGCTTGTTTGCCTAACAAACTTGTCATAAAAAGCTTTCTTGATGGAAAAAAATATATATGTTCTTTCTTATACATGTTTTTTTTATTTAAAAAAAAAGATTTATATTGAATTCAAACGAAAATATTTAATAAGACTTAATGGCGCACATAGCATGATGGAGACTATCTAATGAGCAGTCTGCGGTCATGTTTTGCGTTAATAAAAAAAAGGCATACTAATACATAATTTCCTCTTTAATAGAACGTTGCATATTTTCTGTGTTGGCAGCTTTCAGCCGCAACCCATTACGTAGTCCCATGGCATAAGTCTCAGTAGGTTGCATTTTCTTTGCTATATATGACTAGATGGATAGTAGCCGTGTTAATTGTAATGGCTACGTAAGCCATAAATAGCGCTTCATTGGGCGCATATTGTCATCGCAATTTGTCAACGGCGTACGTGCAAAGAAGTCCATATTAAATGTAGCAAGAGATTTTTTTTTTTGGACGATGAGAGAAAAGGGGCGGTGTTATCGTCGGCTCGATGCTGTACGACCATCAGGGGAAACGTAAGAACAACAACAAACGGGAAACATCGGTTGATCGACATCATCTTGATCTTTTCCCTGACTTCTTCTCTGTCTTGTTGTGTGGCTTGCCGAGAAAATGGGTTTGAAGCGGTTGATTGCGATCAATAGACCCCCTCTGTTCTCTAATGACGGGCTATGTTAAGAGAAGAATGAACGGAAAAAGAAAACTGGCTGAAAGAAAAGAAAAGAGAAGAGCGGAAGCGTTTTTCTGCCACCGCACCAGTAATGGCATCGGTAATGTCAGTGCAGTCCAATTGAAAGCATTTCTGTTAGAGAAGACACGTGTCTTCGGGGACCAGAATATTGTTGGCATGTATCCCTATCGTAGAAATGGCACCAAGCCATATTGTTGGCGGCGGCAACGGCGGCGGCGGCGGCAGCGCCACGCGTGTACTACTACCCATCTGACGTCACTACTTCATGTGAGTAATGGACTGTGAGGATTTTAATACAAACACCAAGACCGCAGATCCGAGCCCTATCTACTCTTCCATTTTTTTCTCGCTTCATTTTTTAAAACTATTTTTATCTTTTATTTTTTTATTTTTTTTCATTCTCGGCTTTTCTTTCGCGGTCAGTCTACTTAACGCTTCTCTCCTAATAAGATCTAATTTAGTTTTGACACTCCCGAGTATAATTTCGGGATCGTCTCCAGAACCAGCGCGTTAATTGTCGCTCGTGTAAAATCTTAAGGAAAACGATAACTTAATCGGAAGCACCTCGATTCCGATTTATTCGTCAAATCTATCCTTAATCTGACACGGGGCTGAAATTCGAATCGATTATAATTGATCGATCTTATAAGTATGATTCATTGCTTTCTACGGCTAAATATTAGTAGTACAATACTTATTCTATTTGAGTTAGTTTCTTTAAGTATGATTAATTTTACTGAATTTGTTTAACAAAGAATTACGCTATTGTTGCAGTTAAGAGACGTGATTTCATCCAGTTAGATTAAAAATATAAAAGTACAAAAAAAAAAAAATGTAGGAAAAAAAAAATATATATATATATATATAATAATAATTCTGAAGCTTTCGTTGTTTTTTGCTGCCAAATTATTTACTTAGGGGCTATTTGGAAAATCTGAAGAAGCTCGTTCTGATCTCCTAGACGTGTATTATCGATTGTTCAATCATTCATGAGAGAAACAAAATTATGTCGGCTGATTGTTTCCTTTTTTTTTTTTTTTTTTTTGCTCAAGGCGATTTAAAGGGGAAAGTCGGGAGGGGAACTTTATATAATCTTGCTTACGTTTCTGCATCGAATTTGGGACTTGGGCCAACATTCTGACCATGCGGCAACCAATTGTGATAATCGGAATTTCCATTTTATTTTTACCAATTTCGTATTTACCATATCGAATATTTGTTTTTTATGTACGTACGCGTACGTAGAAGTAATGTTTAATTCTATTCAGATTTTTCTAGTGATACATGCCGAGTCTTTTTCATTCTCCTCTCTCGGTTTTTCTGCCATCCCCGTTTTTGAATCACTTAAAACTATTCGCGAATTCTTAGAAAAAAAGGAGGAAAAAAAAAGAATCATCTCGGTAATTATTAAAATTGAATATTTGCTCAGAAAAATCAAAATCTTCTTCTGCATATTACGCGGAATCGGAGATTTAAGCAGATCAGCAAAAGGTGCATTTTACTTATATTATGTGGCATCCTCCTAGAATTAATTTTTATATTAACTAATCCGTAACACAAAATTAATATCTTGAAACGTCAGATTACATAATAATCTCATTGATACGCTCTTATAAGTCCCGTAAAACGACCTTATCGCTTTTACTAGCTTAATAGATTTAAGCGCGTAGAATAACTTATAAAATTGCAAATTAATCGATTAATAATCGATTTTAAAACGCGATTTCGACCTTTAAATTTCCATAATTACAACGATTTAATCTTTCTAAACGGACTTTTCGATGTTGTTTGCTTGCGAAATTTATTAACGCGACCCAATCGCAGACTTAGCGAAAGTGAAATAAATTAAACACGTCCATAACGAAAGTGCGATTATCTTCCATATCCGTAGTAACGAAAGCGAAATACAGTAGTTTTCACAAAAAAAAAAAAAAAAACACGAAAACGTTTGTTTGACGCATCGCTGATCGATTTTTTTTTAATCGATTATAAGCAATAAGACCCATTAATGTAAACTTTTATCAGAGGTATCGATATCTGAGGATGGAATCGATGAAAATCTTGTTTGGTTGTTTTCTTTTTTTTCTTCTTCTTCGTGTATAGGAAGAACATTGGAAGTTTTTTTTCCCTCTTTAACTCGAGGCATGTATAAACTGCGACAAAACCGAACAATAAAATTCGTTATCAACATCTCGTGCTGCAGAATATTACCGCCCACAACGCCTTTTACTCTTTCGAGTAATTGGCGGTAGAATCGCGCATGCTTGTGTAATATTCTCTCTTCCGTTTCCGGTCGAATTTTTTTTTTTAATCTAAAGTAAAAAAAAAAAAAATAACAATAAATAATATACTTCACATTTATATATGTGCATATAATTTTAAGCGTTACGTTAGAAGCGTACCAGTGTTTTATAGGAGGAGGTGGATTTCTGATTAAAGGAACATTTTGTTAATGCTTTCTACAGAAAGAAAAGGGGGAGAGAGAGAACAAGAGAGAGCGAGAGAGAGAGAGAAAAAATACGTTGCGTCATCGCATAAATTCGCCCATTCAGTATATAATTCTATCGATTTTTCTGTGCAGATCATTAAAATACTGTTAGAGATTTATAGTGGCTTCGGTAATGAATTAAGAATCTGGCCGAATTCTTTGTGAAAAATGATGCTGTTCGAGCGTCCGAATTTTTGACATCGTATGACCTATTTCTGACGGAAAAGAGAGAGCCATAAGCTATTTCTGTGTGTATATGTTGTGTGTGTGTGTGTGTGTGTGTGTGTTGTGTGTGTGTATGCGACTATTCGTGACTCCACTTTTTCGAATTTCAAAACTCGATAGTCATTAATAATTATAAGAGTTAAACAATTTTCGATCTGACCAGTAGAGGGGGGAGAGAAAAAAAAAAGTCGGCCATTGTAACGGCGTTTTTAAACCTCTTTCCTCCTCGGTTTGCGTTGGACTCGTCGATGCCAAATTGGTCACGTGACGCGAGGGAGGAAGGGAATGTCGAAGGCTGAAAAATCATTTGGTTTTCGCTAATTGCGACTTTGTCGCGCATTGAATACAAACGGGTTAAAAAGGTATTCGTATTTTTATCGGCGTAACGTTTTGGGCGTGCCCTATGATAGTTGCTGTACGTAGGGAAATATTGTTACGTACGTGATAAGAATGATCAAATGGCATATATACAAAAATGCTTTTTATTTTCTTTCCTGATAGAATAAGCATCCTACGAAATGGTTACATCCCTCGACTGGAAAAACAAATTAAATAGGAGTACAGGTTTTTTTTTTTTAATCTCTTCAATTTTTTTTCCTTTTTATAAATTTGTTTGTTAAAAAGTAAACAGACAGTAGATAAATCTCAATGAATTCGAGAATATTTGCTTATTTAATTTAATGAAATTTTGGTTAGTTTGTAAACGAAAATAAAAGGAAAAAAAAACATTACAGTGATAAGTTTAATTTAAATATATATTTATTTATAAAAAAATTATATACTGTATATGATATTTATTATTAATCATTGATAAGTAGGTTGTGTTTGTAGTAATGATTGTTGTGGCACAGCAAGCAGTTTCTAGTAAACAAGTCAAAAATTTGCCAATCAAAACGAATAATACGTTTTGTTTTGTTGTATTTAAGAACGCATTTTTTTTTTTTTTGACGTAATAATTGATGTCGACGTAATAATGTGGATTTCAGACCGAATCGGCGTTCGGAATTCGTTCGTGTTAAAGACAAGTAGACGAGTGTATTTGGAACAGGCAATGCCGTGTTAGTATCCTACCACTTAGTGTTTATTTATTACTAGACTGATGAGAGATAATGCTTATTTTTGTTAGAGCCAGAGACTACCGATTTTGATCAAGACCAGCAGGTCGGAATGTCCGTTATGGATGGGAGGGTCTTCGTCATTTCTAACTCTGCGTTAGGTCCAGGAGCGCAAAACTGGGTGGGGACAGCAATTTTTCTCGTTTTTCGCACGCCATAACCTGCATACGGCATTTCGATTGACGCCCAGGAATTCTGTTTTAATATTCAAACAGAATATCGAAATGGCTTTCTTTTCTCGTGCTTTCCTTTTCGCCTCCCAAACGACGACTTGACGACATTCCAACTGCACACAACACGTACCACGCACACACCCGAGACCCAAAACATCACGCCATTCAGCAAAACCGTTTGACGTACGGGTGTATACCACAGTTCTGTGCCAAGGGTGCGATATACAGTAGAGGAAGAAAGCAGCCCGGCCGTTACTCAAATATTCTATTTTATTTAATCATTTTATTCAGTTATCAGGTGAGATTTACGTTAGTTTCTCTCCTTCAGACATTCGTTAACGGAAAAAAAAGTAACCTTTTATATATGTTCTCCATTGTCTAACAGTTACGTGTGATCGCGTAAAAGCGCAAAGTTGGCATTCTTCAATCTGTATCTTGACGTTATTTCGAATGGCCAACATCGTGATATTTTTTATATATCGTGCTGACGATCGTTTCATTAACATAATCGTCGGTGACATCAAAAAGCATCCTCATTCCCGTGTCTGTTTTCGTAAAGTAGGATCGTTGAGGAATCTCTTGTGACATCAGGAACCACCTCTAAGGTTGATAGGTCAGATTGTTCTCGGTAACGATAACATGACAGTTTCGTGCTCTATAGATTAGTAACAGAAAAAAACAATGTTTTCGGCCTGCATTAACTCCATAATTTAGTTATGTATTGCTGAATTTTGTATGGCGAATATTAGTTCCATTTATTTTATTGTAACGTTTCAAAAATATTACACTTTCATTTGAAAATACAAGCAGAATTATTATTTTACTCTCCTGACTGTAAAAAAAAAATAATAATAATAAAAAAAACTACCAGCTACTGACTGCGATTGTGAAAGAAATCAATAATTTTTCATTATGTTTGAGTAACATCGATATCTAGAACAGAAAGAACTATTATATTCATATCAATACTTAATATAAATCTATTTTTTTGACTTTTTTTGAATTTACGAACTGTTATAATTATATTAGTTGCGAACTGCAGGTTACGTATGCAAATATATATATGTATATATATCAGAAGATTAAATTTTTCATAAATTTTTTTTTTCTTCTTTTTTTCTCTCTTTTCATTCGAATATTTGAATGAATGGCTTTAAAGTAATTACACAGAGAAGGAACCAGTAGAGAAATTTTATTTTCGTATTGAATTATTTCATTTTATTTACTATTTATGAAAGACTTTAAAGTCGACTACAAACGTAACAAATTAGACTTAATACGTTACACTTGTTGCAGATTTGAGGCCATCTGTTCTGTTTCGTTAAAAATAATTTTTAAAAGATAGGAAGTAGAATATTTCAGGCCATTAAACGAATTAAATACTCTTTGATAGTTTTTATTTTATTTATTTATATATTTATATAAATGGTTTTTCTGAGAAAGTCAAGCCATAGGTGAACGGATACAAGTGTTTATAATAACGTCTCATAATTCTCAGTTCCTAGCTCCGTTAGCTTTATTCCTAGTTGAATAACTCCAACTGGTATGATTGCCCTAAAGGTCTATTGCATTTAATCTTTCCTTAGAGAACCTCTTTAACTAATCTTGTCAGTGCTCCATCCTATAACTTCTCCTTTCCGATCGAAACCTGTTACTTTGTCAGAGTTCCGTTCACCGGTCACTTTTCGTTGATATTCTTTACAGCTTTTGATCAAAAAACTCTTTCAGACGTCTTTTATTTTATTGTAACTGCTAAATTCGGTCCGCTCTGGGTTCAAATAATCGATAGAATTGCCGATAGAATTGCAAAAATCTTATACGTTTTTTGCGTTGTGTATTTAGCACACGTTGATGTGCCTGTGTTAAATACATAATGCAAATTTCACCGATTGATATTGACAGAATTTCTTTTTCATTCTGTTCTAAATAAACACGTTGATGCCTGTGTTAAATACGCAACGCAAATTTCTCCTATTGAAATTGACAGAATTTCTTTTCCATTCTGTTCTAATAAACACGTTGATGCCTGTGTTAAATACACAAAATGCAAATTTCATCAATTGAAATTGACAGAATTTCTTTTCCACACAGGAACTTCTGTTCTAATAAACAATTGATGTCTGTGTTAAATACACAACGCAAATTCCACCTATTGAAATTGACAAAATTTCTTTAGAGAAAAATGTCTGATGGAAGAAGATGCAGAAGTCGTAAAAATTTTCTCTCTCTCTCTCTCTCTTTCTCTCATTTCGATGTTTTTTAATCGCTTTTGTTTTAATTATCTTTCAATCCTCTTTAACGTGTTCGAGAAACTATTTTTAAAAATAAATTTTCTTTCTAAAGTTATTTAATAGAGAAATAATGAACAAATTTTATTGGAATATAAAATGCGATTTATAAAAAGTAAAAAAAAAGAAAAAAAAATATATATATAATAATAAAAAAATAGAAAAAAAAAAGAAAAATTCGAAATGAATTGACGCAGTTTGGATATTTCAGTAACCTAGTTTTAACTGGGTTATGAATTTAAAAATATAATTGAAAAAGATAAAAGCCTAAGTTAAATCGGTATCCAGTAAAAAAGTAACAAATAAAGTAAAAAAAAAAAAAATTAATTGTAAAATAAAATTTCCGTTTTAAAAATAAAGATACGAATTAAATAAACTTTTCTAGTTTAATATTTAAGGGAAACAATTTATTAAAAGAGTGATTAATTGTGTTCGGTCTATAATAACCATTCGTAAAATATTTTAAAACATGTCAACATGAACACAATAAACACAAATCAACTTGAGTATTTTTTCGTATTATGTTTACGGTTTATAAAACTATTTAAACAACATAGATTTAATGCAAATTTTTACGCACAGTGATCAGTTTAATATCTCGTTTATTTCTTTGCATAAAAGAATATAATAGTTTTGTGTGGAGTGTGTGTAATTAAATTAAAAACATAAACACGGGATATATTAGATACACGCGAGTATATTTATTTGTTTATTCTTATACGTCTTTATTATTTTAATACGTAACAAAATACGTAACACATATCGACGTGTGTATTAGAAGTTCCTGCGTGGAAAAGAAATTCTGTTAATTTCGACGTGCGAAATTTGCGTTGTTTGTTTATAATTTTATGCGTGAAATTATAAATACAACAACGCAAATTTTACGTATTTAAGTTGACAGAAGTTTTTCTTTTCAACACAAGGACTTTTGTTCTAATACACACGTTGATATCTGTGTCACGTATTATGTGTGGAATTCCCGTTAATTTTAAATGCATAAAATTATAAATACACAACGAAAATTTCACACATTGAAATTGACGAAATTTCTTTTCTACACAGGAACTCTTGTTTTAATACACAAGTTGATGTCTGTGTTAAATACGCAACGCAAATTTCACCTATTGAAATTGACGAAATTTCTTTTCTACACAGGAACTCTTGTTTTAATACACACGTTGATGTCTGTGTTAAACACACAACGCAAATTTCACCTATTGAAATTATCAGAATTTCTCTTTCACACACGAGCTTCTGTTCTGATATTTTACTAATAATCTATTGCTAATACTGTATTATAAACACACGTTTCGGACTAATGACACGGACGTAAACACAACTCGCCTGTATATTCATATAGAACAATAACAGTTATTTTTTTCCCGTGATAATCTATGCGTAAAATATTTAACCTTGTATCTGATTAAACCTTCGTAACGTTTACTAATGCAAAATGTCTAAAAATAACTTCATGAAACATTATTAAAAATTGCATTATAATAATTAAAAAAAATAAAAAGAATCATAGAATTGTTTCCTTTAAAATTCAGAATATAAAGTAATCTATCGACGTATATATACGTTCCAAATATCGATTTTAATTAATTAATAAGCTAATTTATGTTAATTAGCTTTTTTTTTTTTTTTAAAAAAAAAAAAGAAAAATTGGTTAAATTTTAAATGCTGGAATTTGATTATTGACTTTGCCTACGATGTTAATTTAATAATATTAGTTTTATTTCCTCCATCGGAATTCTTCAACATAGCATTTAAACGTAATAATTCTGTTCAATTTGTTTCTCTTAGATGTAGTAGTTGTAGCCTTGTTTAATCTTTGAATAACAACAATTAATAGAATTCGGCCAATTTCATTAAGTCGAAAATTATCTTAGATAAACAGGGTTATAAGAGAACAATTTTCACATAATCTTTGTCCCATCTACGGCAGGAAATCAATGAAACATACCCTTATGGACGACAATTTATTCCGGAAACGTTGTCGTTGTTGTTTAAAATAAGCATATTTCATCCATTAAATTTTCTAGTTGCAACGGAAGCAAAACGTTTCGCTTACTTAAACTATTAAGACGTATGTATATGTATTATTACCGTTTTTTTTTTATTATTTTATTTTTTTTCCTCTCTTATTCTCTCTCTTTCTCTCGCCTTATTTAATTATTGAAGTATCTTAATTATCGGCGTCTTATGTCCGTTTGCAAATTATAAAAGGAGAGAGGCGACTTTATCTCGTATGATATCAATTATCACCAAAAAATTACGTCGTAAAAGTTGCGATAGAAGAACGAGTCGGTTAGAAATAAAAAAGTATAAAAAAATTTTTATATGTGTATATAATTACTGCATTGTTTTTAAGGCGCGTGCCATTGGCACACCTCCCTTTCTGGCTCTCCTTGTTATAGTTAACATGGTGAACTGTCAAGCACGCTTTAGAATGAATATATTTGAATAAATTTTTTTACTTCTTTTTTTAACGCATATATGTATCCACACACACACCAGCCAATAACTAGTAACATTATATACTTCTTTAAACGTTGTAGCAAAATTTTTATAAGAAAGAATTCGTAAAATAATAATAATAAAAAAAGAAGATTGGTTTAACAACCGATAAAGTATTTTATGCAAAAAGTAAAGGAATAAAAAAAAAATGCAGGAAAAGAATTAAAAGGACAAGAAACGTTTTTCTTAACTCTACTTGATTTTATTAGAGGACTATTGCAAATAAGTTCTGCATAATTTAACAGAAATATAGAATGCTGTTTTTTTTAATCTCTGGTTTTCCCAGTTGTCGTGCAGCCAATTACCCTGGTAGTGTACACTCTATCGCTTCTTCCACTCGATAAAAACTTTTTTTTTTTATTTTTGTACACAATGAAATACACTTAACCAATGGAAATTGTTTTTATCTGTACCCATTCGTCGACCCCCTCACTTTATGCTCAAATGTACCTTTTGGGCTTATTACAATGCTAATTTTCTTATTACGCGGTTAAAAAGTATTCTCATGACGAAACTCTCCTTACGTACGCTTAGATTTCTTAAGAACTCCTGTACCGATCTAACGCTCTCCGACGTTTAAACACCTTTGCATTTTGCTAATTTTCTTGCGATTTCTCTGCGAAATTGTGTAAATATTTATCATTACGGCACGTATGTGAGCATATCTAACTAATAACGTATGTGTGACCGCGTTGCCGTATGCCAGAAAAGCGCGACGTTATTAATTGTTTAGGTCTTTTTAAGGTTATCTCCGTATGTGTTTAGTTAATTGATCCGAAATTTGTCGGGCTGTAGAATTGATAAAGTAACTCTCTCTCGTCGAGCGCTTAACAGAACGGGAATTTTTAAACTTTAGTAATATTAGAGGTAAGAAGAAGAAGGAAAAAAAAAAAAAATATCGAGCGACTCGATAGACTAGAGCTGATTGAACAGTTCAACAATTGTCGATAAAAGAGTAAGAAAGAAAGCCGAGCGCCCAGGGGCAATCTAGTTGTTTGGACTTGGTCATAATGTGAAAATAAGTACGTTGGTCCATCAATAAGTGTTTTCCAAGTCCCGTTATTAAATCTGGAAGAGGGAATTTTCTAAAAGGAACGAAAAAAAAAATAAATTTTTAAGAATTAAAAAAAAAAAAATGTATTCGGTTTTGACAATGATGAATAAACTAAACGCAAAATGATAATAATAATAATAAAAATTAAAATCATTCGTCGTATTAATAATAATAATAATAATAATAATGCATAAAGATATATTTATATAAAAAAAAAGTTATCTTTGGTATCTCGCACCGCGCACACGATGGAAAATTGATTTTGTGTAAATTGATATTGATTATTACGATATTATTAAAAATTTCTGTGCAGAATTTTTAATTTTTTTTTTTTTTTTAATTTTTTTATTTTATTTTATTATTATTTTTTTTTAATTTCGACCGTGCAAGGTGTTCAATTATTAATCAGGTTTTGGAGAGGGGGGCGAGCGAGCGCGCGCGCGCGCGCGAATTTTTTCTTTTTTTTAAAATATTCCGGCGCGTGTCTCGATTTTTGAAAAATTGGCGAAATTTTTATTATATCGAAACGTTCGCGGAAATAATTTAATTTTATCTTTAAGAGAAAACTAAAGTTAATTAATCGAAACCGAACGGCATTTTAATTTCTTGTAGCTCTTACGACAAAATAATCTTTTAATATGCAGATTTGAGAGAGAGAGAGAGAGAGAGAGAGAGAGAAAGTTTTAAAAATTTTCTCAGATTAATTTATTTTGAGTTGTTTATTCCAATTGCTTATTTCTTCCAATTTATCGCCGAAATTAATTTATTTCGTTTATAGATTTTTTAATTAAAAAGTTAAGAGTTTGTATGTATGTATATTTTATATATGTATATATATATAAAAGAGTT
Source organism: Androctonus mauritanicus (assembly GCA_011317285.2). Lineage (NCBI taxonomy): Eukaryota > Metazoa > Arthropoda > Arachnida > Scorpiones > Buthidae > Androctonus > Androctonus mauritanicus. The sequence continues at coordinate 16,463 of WUQG02426669.1, read as the reverse complement.
AAGCAAAACACGTTGGACGTTAGGAAAATCTATTTTTTCCCCCTCTCTCTCTCTCTTTGGATTCCATTTTACTAGCTTAGAAAAGCTATGAAGACGTTCGGAGAAGTCTTGTGATTCTGACTGACACACATCAGTGACTCGCTTCAGTTGTGCATCTATTGCGACGAATCTGACAGGCTTGTGAAGATGTCTGACTGAAGGTGAATGGGAATCGAAAAGTTTCACCTGTTGCGAAGCCAAGTCACTTGTTGGAAGAGAACCTTATCGATTCGCAGATAGCATTTCCGTGATTCCTTCTCACTATCTTGTTAGTCGACTCTCTCTCTCGCTCTCTCTTACTGCTTCTTTGCTTCCACCTTATGACAATATACGCATACGCGTTCGTATATTGTCGTATTGTGTAAAGATTTTAACGCTTTGGCGAGTTTAATATTGTAAAAAAAAAAAAAATTCGTAATAATTTTTTTCCTCTTCTTACTTGGATAAAATGGGGGGGAAAAATATGCTAGCGATTGTTTTCCAGTTTCCGGGGAGATTATTAATTTTTTAATCTTGTTATGCGTAACGTGTTGTATCCGTAATGATAACAAGTGATTTATCGCTCTAGGTATGAAGTATATGGTAATAAATTTCTTCAGGTTTTGCTCTTGTTTATTTTTTTCTTCTTTTTTTGTTTTATTCCTTAACTCAGAAGCGTTACGTTATCGATACGTTTTGTCAGTTTTGATACTGTTTGTCATTTCGCTTAAACTGTGCAGACTCACGCAAACCGTTAACTTTTAACACATTTCATTGTCGCCAAACACGTGATATATACAAACCGCGGTATCTGTTGTGAGGAAATGTGTGAAGAAACGATGAGAAAATAAAAAAGAAATGTGTGTGTGTATATATATATATTAAGAAATATTTTGGAGAATAGTAGACTGCTGCTGCTGCTGTCTGGAAACTCGCGGCTCTTGTTTAATTGTTATACGAAAATTATCGATCGCGTTTCGAAACATTTTGTTTCTATTCACGTCCGCTTTCCTCAAGTCACGAATAACCATCTACAGTACCAATCGTCTGTAATACAACGTTGGATATCGATTTTTTCTTTCCCTGTTGACGTTCGAGAATTTGTGCATTTATATCGAGCGACATTCGTATCGCATTAAAACTGAAGCTTTTGATCGTGTTGTGTTCTGTTGGCAGTCGCTACCTTTTAGTCGTTAGATCCTGTTGAATGGGCCACTGTCACTACAATAGGGGGTAGTAGGGTGGATGGGCCGCCAATAACCTGTCAGGAACTAGCAGATCGATATACAGATGTTCCGTCAGCCAGCAGACAGTTGTTTCTCCTTTCGTCGCCTCCTCTTAACCAGAAGGAGAAGCAAAAGGGAATTTAAAGATCTTCGATGCTCCATCGAATAAAAATCTCGTATCTCAATCGTTGCATTTAAAAGCACCACTTCAACGTTTGGTAGTTTTGTTCCACGGTGCATGACAATTCGTTTTACCGAATAAAAATAATCTTGTACTGTATATTGTTTTCTTTTCTTTTTTTTTTTCTTTTTTTTTAACAGAACAAAACTTGCGTGGATGTGGGTCGCGGTCAAGTGAGCGTGTTGGATTAAGCGGAGAGGATCTATCAGGAAAACTAGTCTGTAAGAAGGTATCGGTGATTTCCTGCGGTGGAGAAAGCTGTTATCTCGAGAACGCTTGGCTGCTTAGCGATCCACCTCAACAGACATTTTCCCATATACCTAGGCGAACGTGAGACTTAAATAAGAAATCTTAAAGACCCCCCTGCTAAGTTTATCAGTCTTCTCTCACTGCCTGTTTGCAGAATGGAAGAAATAATGAAAGAAAACTCACCAGGTCCGTAAGTAACGTTTAATCTAGAATAACGGCGTATAACAAGAAAAAAAGTGTGTATATATATATCAGGTGAGGTAGTGGAACTGTTTGTTTTTAACCTGTACGGGGGTGAGGAAACATTTCGGGTTTAATAAACGCCCGGAATATATTAAAAATTCGGGACACGACTCTCTCTCCTCCGCTTTATCCCGAAACATCGCGGTGGTATTAACCAGGTGTCCCAGAAAGTAGCAGTTTTTCTCAACAATTAACTTTGCGCGTGCTTTCTTTGCCTTGGCATCCCCCGGTTTTCTTCCAACCCCCTTGTCACGGTTCGATGATTGTTACTCCCGTACTGTTTGCGGTAGCGACCCCAATAACGTTCGTTTGGTTCTCCTGTTTGTTTTGGCATTGTTGCCGATGTATCGCAATTACAGGAGTGGTTGAAGACAGGCTTAATCTGTCGATAAATACACCATTTGGGAATTTGTTTCTTGGATTGCAAGTTTTCTTTAGATCGTGCTTTCGTTATTATTATGTTCGTTTATTGTTATTGATACACGCTAGGAGGTTATTTTAATGGAAAACAAGCAATAGTTCAATATACGACAGTTCAGTTAACGTAAAGACAGTTCAACTTGCTACTAGTTTGCGACACTTAAACGTAAAATTTTTCGAGATATTTAATGGTTTCTCAACTCATAAATATGAGTAAAGTTGTTTCGACGTACTTCTTCTTAACACCTAATCATAGATAGCCATAAAGGTGTTTTCTAAACTATTAGTTTGTAGCACTTTAAATATGGTATGTTCTTAATGGTCAATATATAAATACAAGTCAAGATATTAAGACATGTTGCTAATTCTCAGAACCTAAACATAGATAATATAATTCACAATGCCTAAATATATGTAAAGTTCTGCCGACATCTGCTAGTTCTCAATAGTAAAGATCTTTAGACACGCTTCTAGTTCTCAACACTTAGCACAGGTAACATAGTTCATAACACCTAAACATAGGTAAAAATCTTTCAACATGCTGTTAGTTCTCAATACTCAAACATAAGTAACATAATTCCTAACATCTAAACGTAAGTAACATAATTCTTAACATCTAAACATAACTAAAGGTGTTCGTCATGGTGCTACTTCTAAACACCTAATCATAGATAGTATAAAGATTTTCGTTGTGAATTTGCTACTTCCTTACAGTATTTAAACATAGGTAACATAACTCTCAACATTTAAAATTATTTAACATTATTCTCAATAACTAAACGTAAGTGAAACTTGTACTGGTTTCTCAACGCCTAAACATAACTCTTCGACATCCTTCAATTATCTACTTTATCAGTGATGACAATACTTTGATACGAAATATAACATCCCACTTCGAATCTGGATGCAGTTTCTAATTTTATAAAAGTTTCTTCGTTTTTTTCCACCTAAGTAAACCACTCGGAATGCATCAGCGAGGTATATCTCTCATCCGTTATTTAGCTCCGTTCCTAATTTGTTTACGGCGAAAAAACTGTTTAGTAATATTCAAATGTTCTCTCTTTGTTTTCGCATCCCATATTCTGATAAATGCGTATCTTATAATAGAAGAATTATTATTATTGTGATAGAGAAGTATTGAGTAATTGGCTGAAGAGCAGTTAAAAAAAAGATTAAAAAAAGAAAAAAAAAAAGGTTTTGGAGAATAATTCGATTAAACGAATTGTCGAAGAGCAGTTATGTTCTGTGAAATGGCAAGGATTTACAGAATTTTCTGCTAACAACACAGATAATGAAGCCGAAACTTCCTCTTTCAGTATTTTTACAAAAGCTATTTTGCTTGTTATTGAAGATTTTTTTTTTACTTCCTTCTCCTCCTCCTCCTCCTCTTCTTCTTCTTCTTCTTTATCCCATTTCGCTGTTTTCCAATTAATTTCGTTAGCTAATGCCAATTTTAGGTATTGGTAAAATAAATAAATTTTTACTATCGACGAATGACAAATTTGTTTGACATTCCCTAATGCAAAAGTGAGAAGAAGAAGAGAGAGGAGGAGGAAGGGAAAAAAAAAATATATTATAATAATAATAAAAGTGTGCATTGATGAAAATTAATTTATTGATCTGGCAATTGCTGTTTTTAAGATAATTTCGAGGTCATACTATCATTAATCTTTCATGGGAGTGTTTTATGTTTAAATCGATAGTTTTGAAGTTTTATTTATTATATAAACATTTGGAGTTTTGTAATTATTAAAATTCCATTGAAAAATATACAGTAGCTATAAGCAAAAATTCGGAAAAAAAAAAAAAAAAATGTTTTCCTCGGTTTGTTTCCTACTCAAAAATCTCTACCAAGTTTAAAATTAAAAATAAAATAAAAAAAAAATTCTTCTTCTTCCATAAGCAGATTTAATAGATGGCAGGCCCTAGTTTAAATTTCTTTCCTAGAATGTTTTTTTTTTTTCTTTTAAATTTAAAATGGAAAAATATCTTTTCACATATATATTTTCTACAGATGTTTGTTTAAGGTATAAGTTTTCTGTTAATAAACAGTTAACAGAGAATTATATATATAAAAGAAAAGCGGAGCGGTAAAGCACTTTGAATTTTATATAATTAAAACTTAAACATGGGGAATTGATAGTTTTGGTTTAAGTTTTATTGATTAATTTTATTCCTTTTTAATTATTAAGAAAAACATTAAGCAATTTCGTGGAGAAAATGCCGTTTTGAATCGTATTTAAAGAGTTTAATAAAGAATATTAATAAATATTCGAGGTAATAAAGGACAGCAATTATAATTGTGAGTGTGTGTGTGTGTTGCGTATGTACGTGGAAGGTTGGTTTATCGTTTAAGATTCCTAATTTTGATGTTATTTCGTTGTATCTTAACGTTCCGAAAGAATGCCCATTTTGTTTATTAAAGAAATCATAATTATCTCAGCATTTTGGAAACATCTTTTAGTAGAAATTCTTTTATAAATAACGGTCGATGTATTACCGAAGTGCACAAACTGCAACAACGGTTTACTTACTCCGTTTTTTTTCTCTCCCTCTTTCTCTCTTCTCCTCTTTATTGCTTTTCTTGAAAATAATGTTTCATGTCTACTCACACTTAGTCTTTTTTATATATATATTATATATATATATATATCTGTATTTTATTTATTTTTTTTTTATCGATTTTTGGATTAGAAAAATATCCAAAACATGATTTTATAGAAGTATCTCTTTAGATAAATTCGAACTTAGAATGAAGTACGCATCTGTTTCATGCCAATTTGCTACTTTGTAACTTTTGTTTAATTCAGACTGAAAATAAAAGAAAGAAGAAAAAAAATGTTCATGTACTCTATATAGATATTTATGAAAGAATTCACTTTGAAGCCTAGATGTTTATAAATTTATAATGTCGACCAGAATTTTATCCATAATTTAATTGAATAATTTAGAAAGAAAAGAGGATACGTCGTGTTCTATGCCAATATTTCTCTTCAAGAGATATCCAGAAACGTTCAGGAGTTTTTTTTTTTTTACTTCCTTATAGCGGATCATCTTAAGGTTCCTCCTTATAGCCTTCCTTTTAATGAGGAAACGCGAATTGTATAAGCCGTAAGGATAACTCAACAGTGCATAAAATATCTTTATTAACCCAATTAACGTAGAAATTTATGCAAAAATCGTAATGCTTCTCCAAAAACGTGTTGCAAATTATCGGAGCGGTAGATCACCGAATGTGACGGAGGACATTTGCACCACAGATATGTAAAATATAAAAAAATCTGTCAAAACATGTTGAAAATTTTCTTTAAAAGTAATGGGCGGCCTTAATTTTCTCATTTTAAGTGGTGGTTCTAACCATGATAAATGACGTACTGCATACAAAACTATTATGCATAATAGTAGCTGGATATCTTAAAGAATGGAAAAATTATGAATAGTATATCATGTTATGTGTCATATTTAAAGGATAAGCTTTGAATAAATGGCAAACGTGCCTCATTTTGACTACGGTTGTTTAGATAATAGTAGAGAACTGGATTCAAATGTTTGGGTCGTATCACTAGGAAATGATGGGCGCATTCCAGATAGAATAAATAGCAACAAGTTATGTTTTATATGCATACTATAATTTTAAAATAAAAAATATAAAGTTTAATTTACATATTCTATAAAGATTCGATCATATTTATTTCAAAACAAAGCATCAGGATCTCTTTCATTACTGTCTACAGTTGATTGTTCCATAAACAGTTCGTTTTTCGTGATCTACATGCTCGAATATTATGGCAGAATTCGAGTTTAGAATCTATTTCAGGTTATAATCGAGTTAGGATTCGATTCTTTTAATGCATCGATATGTATCCAATCGATTTTCGTATCGAATCGAATCGATCTGGAGCGAATTAATTCTCTTGAATGTTATAGAGTTCCAGACAGGTAGATCTAATGCGGACTTGTGCAAAATGTCTTCTTGTTAAAAAATTTATAAAAAAACGCTCTTACAGAAATAAATAATTATCGTTAAAACGAAGAATTTTCAGAATCGAAAAACAGTTCTTCAAGAAGTTAATAAATTTCGAAGCCGTACATAAATTACAGAACGGGGAATAATTTTTTAAAGAAACAATTTTTAATGTTATTTTAATGATTATTTTTCTTTCTGTTCTTCGGTATCGGTCGGGAGCATAAAAATTACCTAATTTGAAGAATGGTCTTTAAGTTTTTGTGTGGCATCGAGTTATTGAAGAAAGTCGAATTTCGGTTAATCAAAAAGAGAGACTGCAGCAGTTAAAATGTCGGAAATCTCTCTCTCTCTCTCTCTCTTCCAATTTTTATTTTTTTAAAGAAGCCAAAAAGCCGAAGAAATCTTATATATATATATATATACTTATACATGAAGGTAATGACGGGCCACGAATTATATTAAGCATAGTCTTTTTCTTGCATAAAATCCCGTTTGTTCGTGGTTTTACGATGTTTGCAAAGAAGTAATATACTCCCGCGAATAGAGCAGACAATGTAAAAATGAGGGAGGGAAAAAAAAATTCTCTGGAGAAGTCAATTTTAGATCTAGAGATCTTACATTCTCTCTTCGATTTTCATAAAATTTTCATAGAGCTTCGATTTTCATAAAATTTCGATTTCGACTTAAGAATCGCCGAGAAGAATCGACACCGCGGCATTTAGTTAACATATATAAAAAAAAATTCCTACTGAAGAACTGACGTCTTTCTTACTTTCGATTAGCAATATTTCTGTTCGGAAAATATTTTAATAACTAATTGCCTACTACCCCGAAAAAAAAAAAATAAAAATATTTAAATTTTTAAAACGTCCTAAAGTATTTTTTAACCTCTGCAAAATTGCATTCTTCCTGATATATCTATAAGTAAAGACCGTGCAAGAGTTTGGAATATCTTTAAAAGTCTCCAGACATTTTCTGAGAGGAGAAAAATCGAAAACCGAACCCGCTTTTGGGATCATCAAAAATATTTCTTTTTTTTTTTTATTGAAAAAGTTGGCATATTACTGGGAATTATTTTGTTAAGAAGAAAAAGTATCATCGAAGGTGAATCTAATGACGAAGCTCTTGTTTTCGGATTTAACGCCCCAGCGTCGAATTTATTAACATTTCTGTCTAACAGTAAACAATAATTAAAGGTGATACGATGATAATTACTGGTGGGTTAACTTGTTATCAGTCTGACGTAAGCGTATCGAAAAGATGATTCGATTTGAACGTTAAACTGCGTTTATACCAACCTCCTTAAGAAAATCGGATGCAAACTAATAACCGATGAATATTCTTCGAAATTTGGAGAAAAATGTCGAGAAATCGACGTTGTATAAAGGCAGATAAAAAGAAAAAAGCTATATTGGCGAATAATTCTTTAGTATCTTTGCAGTTTAACGCGGCAATCTAACAAACAGGTATAACGTATAAAAAAACCTGATGAGAGTCAAAATAGCCTCTTTAAAATTTGATTAAAATTTTCCAAGCGTTTATTTACTGATTTTTGTATTCTTTTTTCGTGTTAAAAATGGCATATGGCGAGTCATTCAGTTTTTCCCTTCATTTAAAAAGTTAGGATGAACATTTTTGAATTTCTTGTTGATATATATCAATTTTATCTTTATTTTTATTTTTGTATCTGTAATCTTTTGTTATTTTAATCTTCTTTACAGTCTGTTATAAGTAAATTTTCTCGTAATTACATTTTTAACAGATTTTATAACATAAAAAAAAATCAAACTTTTTCTTGATTAAGCTCTAAAATTTGATAAACAGACGGTTATCAGTTATAAGCGTATATCGCGAAATTTAAGTATTTCCACCAGTTTTGTTGTGTTTATTGACGTAAAATTCTGTTTATTACTTATTTAGAGCACGAAAAACACTTTAAAGAGAGCTAAATGTCAACACAGACAGGACAGAAACAGTAAGATTTATTTAATAATCGAACAGAAGAGCATTTGCCGTACTTGCAAATAAATCAGTTAAGTTTAAACTAAAGCGCTAAACTTATGGTAGTTTCAGCGATTCGAATATTAGATTAGAGTTTGGCTGGTTATAATTAATATAGTTTGTTCGTAATTAGCGTAAAATTCCTGCTTGTTACTTATTTTAGCGCACGAAAAGTTTTCTAAAAAGAGAAGAATGATAACAAAGATCGGACCAAAAGCATCGCATGCATTCAGTAATCGAATAGAGAAGCATTACTTGCAGATAAATCGATTAAGTTTTAAATTAAAGTGCTAAATAGGTCCTAATGAGTGGAAATTGGACGAAGGAGAGTTTATGAATGTAATAGTTTAATTGTTACAGTCCGCTTTATCGAGATTGTTAGCTTACAGTTCGGTTTTTTGCTTATTTAGCGCACTAAAATCGCTTGAGATAGGAGCCAAATGTCCACAGAGACAGGATAGAAAACCGCATTTATGTATTCTATAATCAAACAAAGAAGCGTATACTTGCAAAACCAATTTTAAACTTAAAGCGCTAGATATTTTCGATGTATGCTAAACTAACAGGAATATATGACGTTTCGCTTTATCGCGTGTTTTTTTGGTATCAAGTTCGATTCCTTGTTTATTTAGCGCAAAATAAACAATAAATCGAACTGTTTAATGTCATGCCCGTGTGCGCTAAATGCCCATACAGGCAGGACAGTAAACATCACATTTATCTATTCGATAATCAAACAGAGAGAGAGAGGCACTTACTTGCAAATACCGTAAATCGATAAAGTTTGAAAATAAAGCGCTAAACTCGAAGCAGTTCCTACCAATCGAAAGCTAAACAAACAGAAATTTTTGACTTTTTATTAAAAGAAAGAAAGAAAGAAAGGAAGAAAAAGCAATATAATTAATACAGTTTGTTCGCTTTACATTTAAAATAACCAATTTTAGTGGAACAAACCATACATCTTGTGCAGTCGGGGGAGGGAGAAAAAGCATCGTTGGAGTGGCTTAGCTCCACCGGTAATTATATTCTAGAATGACTCTATTATAATTAGCTAACAGTATGCGATAGAATCGTCTTGTTCCATATAGGCTAATTTTGATAATACGCGATTATGTATATAGGCATTTATTTCTCTTTTAAAACTTAATTGCAAATACGGGGAAGAAGAAGAAGAAGAAAAAAAATAAAATGGAGAAAATAAAAATTAAAAAAAAAAAGAAAAACATTAAATGGGATTTAAAGTATTAAAAATCCAGAAAGAGAGGAAAAGGCATCTCTAATAAAGTTTTAATAAGTTTAATTGATAACAAATTAAAAGTTAATTGGTTGTAGAAAAAAACATGTCGAGAATACATTTTATTTAATTAGACTTGGTTAATGTCGATCGCTACTAATAGAAACTGAGGTTTTTTAAATCATATTTGTACATATTAAAACCTCTATAATTAAGAAAGAAGTGCAATTACCTTTTAAGTAAACAAATATTACTCCAATGCGGAGGTAAGAGTGTTGAAACTTTTATTTGCAGGTAACGAAAATTTCAACTAAAATGCTACAATGAATTAATTAAAGCAGATAAATTATATAGCTATTAAGTAGATCCATCATTTATTTATAAATGAGAGTGATAAAGAGGATCTACAAATAGGACAAATTTGGCTCTCTCTTTCTCTCTCTCTTTCTTTTTTTTTTCTTTTATTATTTTTCCTCTCTCTCTTTCTCTTTCTCTTCCCCTTCTTATCCTCTTAATAAATACTAAATAATTAAGGGAATAAATAGTGCGAGTTGGAAATTATTCAAAAGATTCTCTGATATGGCTGACAATAAAAATTTGATGCGAATCTACAAATATTAACAAAAGATATTCGAAAATATTTCTAATCACGTATTAAAACAAACTGCAGATGCCAAACATAAATGTATAATAATAATAATTCTTAAAAGTTTTTATGAATGATGAATGGAAAGGGAGAAAGCAAACATTTAAGAGAGAGAGAGTTTATCGTGCTCTTAAAGATGTTAAGTAATTATTTTTGAATGGCTTTATAAATAGCGTATATATATATACGCCAGCGCGTAAAATGTTGCGACAAATACAGTTCGCTCTATTTGCATCGTGTTTGTATTGATAAGAATATACATATATATATTCCCGTTGTTGAAAAATACTGATTTCCTTCGCGATCTGTTGTATTAAATTTTAAATGAGAATTTTCTCTATCTAACTGGAAATGGAAGACAGAAAAAAAAGCAAGAAAAGAAAAAGAAGAAGAAGAAAAAGGAAAAAAATGAGTTATAGAAGAAAGAAATTCCCTCTGTGGGATTTTCTGAGAAAATAAGTTAAGTTAAAGATGTTCGAGTTATTGAAAGTTAAATGTAGTTGCATTAAAATATAAGATACGTGTATTATTATTATTATTATCATTATTATTATTTTATTCAGATATATTTTTGTATATAAAAATAACTTATTAAAACTGATTAAGATGATTAACAGTTGCTTAAAAGTATGCAAATCTCGCAGTTTTCCATGCAGATATGCAAATTTTGACTCATATTTAGCGTCGAAAAGTATAAATCTCAAGCATAATTTAATAGAAAAAAATTATTATTATAATAAAATTGCATCGAGCGTGAATATTATTATTATTATTATTATTTATTTTTTTTAAGTGCGTGAATATATTATTATTATTATCATCATTATTTTAAAATCTGTTTCTAGAAAATAGTATAAAGAAAATTCTCCAGGATTTTTAAAAATTTATTTAGATCCTTTGGGTTGATGCCAATGGATCACCATTAAAAAAAGGAACGATTCTTTCGGTCATGTGATCCGTGTGGCCCTTGAAATTTTTAAAGTTTGTCGAGTGACACAGTATTCTAGAAGTCTGGATAATGGTTTCCGAAACTTATATAAGGCACGCTATTCATTATTATATAGTTTTTTTTGTGTGTGCAGTTTATCACGTCTCGTAAAAATTAAAAGTTTTGAGGGGGAGAGGAAAGAAAAAAAAAAAAGAGCAACTACAACGTCCATTGAGACTACAAACCAAAATAGCTCATTGAGCCGTGTTGGAGGTGACAACCAAAATAGATTGAGTACCGGTTTAGACGGCAATTAATAAATAAATTATTAAGTTTAAATGGCTTTTAAAATATTCTATAGATGACTAATACGCAGTTATTTAGATGCAGGCGAGTGAGTTTTGCATTTAAAAATTCATTTAGAATCTTTCTTCAGTTAGGTGAATATCGACAAAAATAGTTAAATCCCAGTTCAGTTTATTTTTTAAACAGTATCATCTCTCATTTATTCTTTCCTTTCCTTTAAAAAAACTTTAACTGTAAAGTTTTTTTTTTCCTTTCCTTTTTTTTTCTTTTTCTTCTCCTTCCTCTCCTGATAATTCGGGCAGATAGCCAAACATTGTAGAGTATCTTTCGAACTGTAATTTTTTCTATATAAGTTATATATATTTATTATTTTTTGTTTTTTTTTCAATATTTCAGTTTTGGATATTGAGGTCTATTTCGGTAAACTGAGACTAATTTATAAAAGGGGGGAAAAAATATATATATTTTTTGGCACAGTTCTTAAATCCAGTTGTTTTCGGACAAAGTTAGCCACATAATCCGAACGAAAATAACAAGAATGTTACCGATAATCTTTTCTTTTTCCGCTGAAAAAAAAAGAGATAAATAAAGGAAGACGGTGAAATCTTAGAGACAGATTTAAATATTTGAAAAGACAAGTCGACAAACCGCTGGGAAAAATTCCTCTTCTACAGAGTAAGAAGAATGAAAGGGCAAAAAGAAAGAAAGAAAAAAAAAAGATTTTTGTCGAATTGTAATGGCTGAGTCTATTGGAGTCAACACCTGCCTTGGAAAATCGAATGAAGAAGGGAAAAAAAAGGAAAAATAAACCTTTTCTCTGTGTGGTAGTCTGAGGAATTATTTTTGGAATCGCCTGCCCTTAGAGCAATTGCACTGAATGAGCTATCCGGTTAAACGGCTCCGCGGTTAAACGCGTTAGCCACATCGATCCGCGATTTCTGCTCGCCACTCGACAACCTAGTCCAATTTTCCGGATAAACGGCCTCTTATCCTTTTCTTTTTTGTATCGGATTCGCGTCTTGCAATCTCTTCATTCTGTCTCCAGATACTGTCTCTTGTTCCCCGTCACAGCTCCACTAATTTATCTCCAAATACATACTCCCATTAAAGTGTTTTTTTCCTTATCTTTTCTCTCCTTCTGTAGATTATGCTAATTAAGCTAAAATGTTGATTTGCATGTGTAATTAACGCTGTATTATAACAACGTTCCGACGTAAACGATCGTCGCAGAACCGCCTTACGTCCAATATGGTTGAAGCGTGTTTATGCTGACAGAAAAAGGAAAAATGAAGAAAGTTCAGATATTCGACCGAGATGGGTTCCCTTTTTTTTCTTTTTCCTATCTTCTCTTTCTTATTTTTTGAACGGAAATGAGTAAAATAGAACCTTTCGACGATTCCCAGACGATTTTATACCATTCTCTCTCTCTCTCTCTCTCTCTCCCCTTCTTCGTCTCATCTTACTCTCGAGACGAGAAGTATTTTTTCTTATTAAAATTCTTATTATTCCGTGTCACATTTATTTTATAAAATTTTTATCGAATTTTGATAATTTTACTAATTGTAATTAGATTTTTTTTTTTTTTTTTTAATTTTGCGAAGTCTAACTCGAAACCTTCTTTGGTATAAGAAAATTACAGTTTTTCTCGCAATTTTCGGAAGATCAAACACAATAAAAGTGCGTTATCTTGGCGATAAAAAATACACGAGTTTTTATAACTCCGTAAGAGTAAGAAAAGTAAAAAAAAAAAAAAAAAAATTCGTTTTATCTATGTAATAATTTAGATGTAACGCGATTATACAATCTTTACGTTTTGTCTGCCATTTTTGAAAACGTATCGCAAGTTTGACCACATTTAAATTTCGGTTTAAAATAATAATTATAATTTTTTTTTGCGAGAATGTTCCGGAAAAGTTATCAAACTTATCATTTGCTTTAATATTTATTAAAAATCTTATTTTTTTCATTTGATTTTTAAAATATACGCGCGGGTCTTGTACGTTCTTGTACAAGAGATTTCAAAAACAGTGCAGGGATATTAAAAGTTATCTTTGAATTATTTATTTATAATATATGCTTACATAAGCATACATTGCATTAAATTATATATTGTAAACAAAAAGTAGAAGTAATATATAAAGAATTATGATAGAGAGAATCGGTTCATCTATCACAATTCTTTCTCCAGGAAAAAAAAAAAATGTATATATATATATATAAAAATCATCATGTTTTTTTTTATTTCGGAAAATTTAATAAAAATTCCCCGAAGTTTCGATAAAGATTTTCTTGTCTTACTTTCCAATCTACATAATTTATAAAATAGAATATTATTTAAAGATTCTGTTTTTTTTTTCTTTAGGAGGAGGAGAGAAAAAGTTTCAGATTCTGTTTGAACCCATACAGATTCGATAATTAATCATTAGAAACTCGGGATAAAATCGATACGGAATTGATTCTTCTCTCGATCGATCGATTTATAAGTTTAAACAGGAAAAAAAAAAATCGGCAGAAAAAAAAATTAAAGCGGCTCCCATTGAAAGATGATATACTTCAAATAAAATAAAAATTTAAAAGTCATATTTTAAAGTAAGTTTTTTTTTTATTTTCCTCTTTTTTTTTTCTTTGATTAAAAGAGAGTTGTGATAAATTATGTTAACGGTCTATTATTGCGACATAGAGAATAAAGAACATATTCTTCAATTAGAATAATGTAATTGAATTGAAATTGCATTTAGATTCACAAATATTAAGCTGAATTAAAAATAAATAGAGTCACAATCAATTTTCTAAGAGAAAAATTCGCTTATGATGTGACCCAGTTGCATTAAACAAAGCTGTTAATAAAAATAAACTGAATTATTGCAACAAATATAAAAATATAAAATTAATTTATCTCAACCAAATTCCAACCGGAATTATGAATTAATTAACCGATATGATTTTGAATTCTTCGAATATTTTTATCAATCTGTGTGGTCGAAAACATTCCACCTTCGAAGTGCCTATATTTTTGAATATTTTTAACGGCGATTTTCTGTTTTTTTTTTTTTTTTCTTTTCTTCCTCCTCTTCTTCTTCCCCTTTCCTTTTTACCCCTTTGGTCACAAAAGTTAAATTGAAGCGTGATTGAAGAAAGGAATGTTCCTTCTTGTTAAAACGTTAAAAGTTGATTTAATTGTAATATTTTACGTAAACACTAACTAGATTTTTCCACTTTTGTAAATTCTGTGATCGAAAGGATGGAAAATTGTAGTAATCGGCAAGATTGCTGCTTCTTTTCGCTACCTGTCTGGGAATCAATAAGAATTTAAGCTTTGTGGTCTCTTAATGGACAATTATTCAATGCCGAAAGGTTGTCTTTAAAATCGAGTTTGGACTTGGATTTTTACAGAGATCGTTGAGTTGTCCTGGTAGTATTTTTATTTTTATTTTCCCCTTCCTTTCTGAAATCTTAATATTGGCAGAGAGAGAAAAAAAACATCGATATTTTCGATTTTCTTTCGATTAACAATAAAACGAAAGAAACGTAATAAATGAACGAATAAAATTGAAACATGGTAATAGTTCAGAAATCAATCTGTGCGAATTGATTTATGGATTTCTCGCCATATTTTTTTCCCCTCTCTTTTTTTTTTTTTTTTTATCATAACTTCTATGCAGAAGGGGGAAAAAGCAATACGAATTAATACTACTACAAAAAATCGATAACTTTTTCCTTTTATAAAAAAAAAAAAATATGTAATTATATTCCCATCATCTAGTTTATTTTTATACCGATTTCGGTATATAAATATAATTGCACCACTTCAAAAATAAATGCAATATTAAAACAATCGTTCGGGAAAACAGTCGAATTCGGGATTCGATTCCGCCAATCAGAACGGAATCGAAATCGATTTTTAAAATTAATCGCGTCTAATGTCGGTATATAATTATAATCGCACCATTCCAAAATAAATGCAATATTGAAGCAATCGTTCAGAAAAATAGTCGAAATCGATTTTAAAATTAATTGCATCTAATTTCGGTATATAAGTATAATCGCACTATGTCCAAAATAAGCGCAATATTAAGGCAATCGTTCAGAAAATTAATCGAAATCGATTTTAAAATTAATTGCATCTGATTTCGATATACAAATATAATCGCACCGTGTAAAAAAAGCTCAATAGTTCAAAAAAAAAAAAAAAAAAGTCCAATTTGGGATTCGATTCCTTCAATCCAAACTTAATCGAAATCGATTTTAAAATTAATTAACGTTTAATTGTATTAAAAGCGGAAATATACATATATTTTTCTTTCTGGCGAATTACATTTTCCATATTTTTGTTTTCGTATTTTGTTATGACGTAAAGAGAAAACACAAGGAATAAAGTAATTCAATTGAAAATTTTAATGTGGGAAAATAAAACACTTAAAATTTCCAGATGTTTAAGTGTTCCATCCTGTCATTAGCGCATCATCCAGAGCTTTTAATGTATCCAAAATGATATAGGCCAATCCGCCTACGGTATTAAAAACATTAAGAACCGTCGAAATATTTATTATTTGACAGTTACGTTTACAATTAAATCAAGAAACATGGCCGTACGATAGAGGTAAAAGCTACAGCCACGCTAGTCAATATTTTATTAGTATTGTCTAATATTTTATTAATATAATAATAATATTTCAAATTCAAAGCGAGTTGTTGTTCAATATCTTTCGTTTGTATTTGATGGGTTACCATCTGTTGTGAGCGCATTTTGATTTAATAATTGAAAATTAGAAAAAAAAGGAAGGAGCAGGAAATGTTGTTTAAAATCTTGAATAATCATTTTTCTTTTTCTTCCATAAAATAACTCGATAACCTAAGTATTTATCCTTCTATCATTATACATTGAATGTAGTATAAAACAAAACTCTATAGTATGTAGGAGTAATCGGGGTTGCAGAGTCGGATGGGAAATGATCCGATTCCGACTCCACCTTTTAAAAATAATCCAACTTTTCTACTCCCTAAAATTTGTAAGGTCCTACTCCGACTCAGAGGGTTTAAAAAT
>WUQG02426658.1:0-14679 GCA_011317285.2 Androctonus mauritanicus | reverse complement strand
CTGTTTATATGAGTGTAGTCGGTTGGAAAGTAGCATTTGAATATATTATACATTATGCGTGATACTTACAATTTTATCGTGACAGAAGTTATACCGCCATTTAATAAAAACTCACTTTCAATAATGAATTATTGATTATCTCAACCATCATATTCCAGCAGATTTAAAAATTGCTGTAAAAATAATTCAGTAGTTAAATTAATTAAATAATTAAACACACGTAAATTCATTTTCCAAGTCGAACTTACTTATCTATGCAATTATAAAATAGTTGTACACTGACGTATACGATAATGTCATCTTCTTTCTGTGGTCATGTTGAAAATTTCATTTCCTTGAATAATGTTTACAAATTTAAAAATTTTGTTGAAATATTTAACGAATCCAAGAGATGATTAAAAATCGGAATTACTGAACAAACAATTAACTTTTGTATAATTCAATAAGATACATATATTTAACACATTCATTCAATCTGCTTACGGAAAACTTTTTGAAAATATTGCCTTCCGATGCTGTGGTCATGTGTATGTTTAATATCGTAACCAAACGATGGTTGATGCTCGCATTTTATGACGTCACTATGCCGCAACAATAAATGGTGTTACCATGATGTCCTGTGGCTGCGATGATGACAGAATCTTAACATCTAAGTTGGTTAAATCAACGTTATAATTGGACACAAAAAGCCAATGGTTCCAAATGTTAAATAAATGATTCATTTGGAAAGTAGGCGATTTTAGTTTTTTCTGAATCTGCTTGTTATCAATATATAATTGAAAAGGGGTAATATTATTTTTGATTCTGGAATCATTCATTGATATTAAAAATTTATGATTATTGTTCTTATATTTTTAGAAATAATCAACTTGAGTAACTGTTATTGTAACATATTCACTCTAATGTAACATTTCATAAAAATCAATACATATGAAAAGTTTCTCAAGTTCCTTTTTGATGAGAACTTTTCTAATGAAATTCGTGTTCGTGTTATTAAGCGAAAGAATCAATTCTTAATCTGAAAACTTGGAATATTTATGAATATGCGGTTTTTGTCAACCACTCTAAAATATTATTTTTGAACTGTTTTATTTACCAACAAAATCAATATCCGTTTTTCTCTTCGATGTTTTTGATGTGTGCACACTATCGTCAAACTGACTGAATACATTATTTTAAAACTAAATACGATAATATGCATTTTTATAAAATTAAACAATTCGATTTAAGAGGCGAAATAATTGCATGTTATTTTAATTTTTTAGAAATCTGTTGTTTTCATATGAAACCATATGTAATGGTTAAACAAATAAAAATGTTCAAATTTCATTGTTTTTATTAATACGCTATTTCTGTTTCAGTTTTAGTTTAAACATACTACATGACTTCATTTTCACTTTTTGCATAAATGCATTATAGGCCTTTCTATAGTTATCAACTTTGGTACTTACAACCTTGAAATTTCATTTTCCAATTTCACCAAATTTCAAAAATTCTTCAATAATTTTAAGTAATATGACATCGAATATATACATATTCAGTGTGACTTGAAGATGAATAGCCCGAAACATGTTTTTACATTTATTAAACTATCTTTTAGCAACCAGTTTCTCAAGTTATTTGTTTCTAATATGAGTAATATTTAACATTAAATATCTTTTAATTAAGTGTATATCTAACATATATATACTTATTTGAATTTAAAGTAACAACACATGGCATACACATGTGCTATCTACGCTTTCTAGTAAAGGAAGTTTTTCATGGAAAATCTTTTGAA
The DNA here is from genome assembly GCA_011317285.2 of Androctonus mauritanicus. Lineage (NCBI taxonomy): Eukaryota > Metazoa > Arthropoda > Arachnida > Scorpiones > Buthidae > Androctonus > Androctonus mauritanicus. The sequence goes on along the minus strand of WUQG02426658.1, from coordinate 12,899 downwards.
TTCAAAAAGTAAAACTTTCCAGGAAAATTGTTTATATAATATAATAAATATACAGAGAATAATAAATCTTGTATTTCAATAATAAGAATATCTAAAAATAGTTTGCAAACAAGAACATTTTAAGATAATTTAAAATAAGAAAAAATATTTTCTGTGAAGTCCCAGATTTCTGGTCGGATGCAAGGTTCACTCCCCCGCCATATCGAAAATTACGAAAGGAATTTGAACGGAGTAACATCTTAAAGGGAAACAAATGATAAAAATATCGTACTATCCTACCGGACAACCTTATTCTCCGCAACATAAAGAAAAAATAATAAACGATAGAAAATATATATCAAGCAAAGTGTTGTGTTACACGCAGATGCAGCAAAAGACAAATTAAAAGCAAAGAAGAAAACATAAGACATCGTCTTTTCCCGGGAAAAAGGTGAAAGAAAGTGTCAGTAAGTTTTATCAGGGACAGAGATAGACTAACACAAGTAAGTCAGTCTGCTCTGAGACTCGGAACACAAGGTGGAAAAATGTAACGTAGAAGGGTGATTCCGTGTCCCATTCTGTCGGTGGACTTCCTACCCAGACTAGAGAATGAAGACAAAGAATAATGAAGGATTGAAATATATTTCTTTTACTCTGTCTCTCTCTCTCTCTCTCAGGTATGATCTCTGGTGTCAAAGAGCTCTCTCCAAGGAAATATGTTAATATTTTGTTTTATTTTCTGTTTATTTTAAATACATATATGCTATTTTGTTTTATATGCGTTTCCGAATCGATTCTCTTATCCTGGATCCCTGCGTCACTTACTGGCCATTCTTATTCAAAAATACCATAAAATTTATCGACACACATTTTTATATCGAACATCTGCTCGAACTTCAGAGTGATGTCAGAAGAGCGATTATCGAATGATAAGAACTTTAAGACATCAGACTATCTATATACGTTGCGGGATTCTTACATTTCTGATCAATTATCTTTTTAGAATCACATAAATATTTCTGACGCTAATATGATTTTTTAGAATCCTTTGGTTTTCAATTTTATATATTTTAAACTTCCAAATATTTTAAATTATAACGAATAAAATATTAAAAAGAATTTTGGAGTTTTGTGATTTAGTTTGATAAAGAAAATAAGCTAATGTGAAGAAATGCAGTTATATTGCTGAAGTGGAAAGTCTATGCATACATGCTGCAGCAAACTGTTAAAAATATTATAATATTTTTTTTAATTAAAAAAGAATAGTTCAGTTCTAAACATTACTAAATTAAAAGATTTCAATTGATTTATAAATAATTTCTCTATCGCCTGCAAAAATAGGTCTGGTTTTGTCTAATTGTGTATCTTCCACTATCAACTTTTGAAATAATTGATATATTTCCATGATATTTATTAGTGATGTTCTATTATTAATGGTAATCATGGGTCGCATAATTTAATTCTGAAGGATGGTTAAATCTACAATATTGCATTTAATTTTTTATCGAAATTTTATTTTATGTTTTTGACAAAAGATAGCGCTAAGTTTCAACAGTGCAGGTATAACATATGGTTTATATGTGATAGTTAACACTTAGCGCCATCTATCTTTAATATCTATCAAAAAAGATATCATTATCGCCTGACAATGGACGATGTAACAATCAATTTATGACGCCTCTATGACCCAACAATAAGTGGCATTGAGACGACATCACGTCGCCTCATGATGCGGCATTGTATTATCTAACGTGATTAAATAAATATTAAAATCGGACACAGAATGCCAGTAGATTCCAAATGATAAATAAATAAAAAATAAAGACTCGTTTAGAAAGTAGGCGATTTTAGTTCTTTCTGGAATTGGTCGTTATCGATAAATAATAGCATAGCTGATAATATTTTCCAAATTACAGTATTATTTTAGATTGCAGAATGTCTCATTTATGTTAAAAGTTCGTTATTATTGCTATTATGTTTTAGAAGTAGTCAACTTGAGTAAATATCTATAACTGTTATCGTGCATATTTCTAATTTAACTCGATTAATAATTCGTAAACATCAATACATATAAAAGTTTTCCAAGTTCCTTTTGATTATAATTTTTTTAATGAAATTCGTGTTCGTGTTATTAAATGTAAAGAGTCGATTTTTAATCTAAAACATGGACTATTTATTAGTTTGGCATTTAAATGAACCAATCTAAAATATTATATTTACCATGCAAATCAACATCAATTTTTCTTTCGGTTTCTTGGAAATTTGCACAGTATCATCAATAACCAATACTTTAATTTGAATTTTATATAAATTCATTACCGGTGCTCTTCTAGTTATGAACATTCGTACTTACCAACGTAAAATTTCATTTTCAAGTTTCACGAAATTTAAAAGTGTCTTTAAATAATTTTAAATAATATGACAATAAAATGCTCCAACAACCAATATAATGTAAAATTATATAGTTAGTTACTATATTATGGTAGTATTTCAAGATGGCGGCGATTAAATCAAAAAATTCCTCGTTTTATATTCAGAATTTTATATTAAAATCTGTGAAATAAGAAAAATTTAATTAGTACAGTGGTTAAATATATTAAAATATACAGAATACAAAGTTATTTTAGTACATTTGGTGTCAAAATAACATCATCCGAGACAACCTCATTTGCGAACAAATTTAACATAAGAATTATACTCGTAACTAGAAGAGCACCATGTTTCTGTTCTTATAGTTAGTAAACAAATCATAGAATGAATAGATCAGTTATTTTTTATTTCCAACAATGAAAACGAGAATAGAATAATTAAATTTGTCTGAATTATAATTTTTAACAATATTAGCACAAAATATTTTTGTCTTCATTTACTAATATCACATTCAAAATGTCTACTTCAGTAATATAATGGGGATTAGTTATAAATTTAATTACAAATATGATAAATTTGGAACCAACTCAACACATTTCAAAGATTTTGTTTGATATCAGCACGAATCTAACAGAATATATGAGACATTTCGGTTAAAAAGCTTTAGAAATATGATTTCTTAAGTTTATATTACTGTTTTTTAAACATAACCATTATCATTTCCATAATATTTTTCTCTTAACACGAGAATGCAAATATTTACTTAAAAATAAAATAAAAAAATAAGAGAAAATATTGATATCCACAATTTAATATTTGCAAATTTCTGTAATTTTAATCATTCATAGAAGAACTAGGTTTATTTTTTAAATGAAGAAACATTTTTATATTGAATAATTAAACCGGGAGTGGCATGCATCATCGAAAAATTTTCAAAAAAATTACTATATTATCGATAACATCAAAATAATGTGAGATTATTTATTTATTTATTTATTTTATTCGAAAATTAAACAAACCATAGGTACAAAACAAATCATTGGCTGAGCAAAACAATAATAAATAACACATTAGTAAAATCATACAAAAAACCATAAAAGATAATTAATTCAACATAACATTATTGTTATAATTGATGGCAACACGTATTAAAAAAAAGGATTTCATATATTTATTTGTTCGAAACATGGGAATATATAAAAGAAGAGAATATATTAAGTGAGTGAAATGCTGGGATAATTCGATTTTTTTAAGATTTTACGTAATTTTTCTTAAATGCTTTCCATAATTTAAAGAAAATAAATATTAGAATTCAAGTCTTTAAATTACAAATAATTTGAATAAAAATATATCTGGAGATTTATCTATTTTTATACCAAGGGTGCATTGTTTCGACAGAGTTCTATATATGTATGGAAAAATCTATAAAACTTAATTTTAGAGAAACCTAATTCATTTTTCAATTAGAATATAGCACTTAGCATCGACAATATATATTATAAATAATATAATTCTTATATAATACATAAAAGTTTTAATCTCTTCTTTTTTGAGCATAGAAAAGCACAGTTTTCCTATAATTCTATTATGAATCTTACCTTACCAAGTACAATATTATCTGTAGGATTGTTGCAATAAAAATTCAACATATTTGTAAATATAACGGAAAAAAATAATAATTTATCTGCTGGAATGAAAGAACCTTATCAGCATAGTATATAGTAACTCAAATTTCCAACATACATCGAATAATATTTTAATATTAATGTCTTTATTGTTTGTATTTTGAAACAAAAATGTCATACTTTTATTAGCATAAATATATTTTATCTCTTGTAAGATTTTTATAAAAAACGATTTTGGACTTTCTTATCTACAAAATAATTTTCATGAAAAATTTTATTATTTTTATCCAAATATAATGAAAATCCTTGTTTCAAAAATAAGAACACATTCGCATAAAAGAAAAATTTACTGTTAAAAAAATAATTTATTCTGAATGTGATTATAGATTTTACGCAAATTACATAAAGGAATTATTGTTGTTCGTATTTTTCTATCAGATAGTGTTCAATTTAAAAATTGGAATTTATCTGATTTGTATAAATAAACAAATAACTAAAATAAATAAATTATTATCTTTTCTTGATTTCCATTTCGTAAATAGTTTTTTATTTATACAAGCAAAAAATAAATTTGCTTTGCTTGATTAAATGCATTGTAAAATTTCAATTATATTTACTTTCCTGCTTTTTGCAACAATAAGTGAGTTCAGAAAATGTTTCCAGAAGTCTCCGCTGGTGAACTAAACAATAAGGTCACCAATCTTAAGCCGTCTGACAAAATGGTTTGTAATAGGACTGACGATCTGACAAATCATGTTGTCTTGCCATATGACGTCATTCTTTATCTTCCGCAACAGCGACTTCTCCAAGCATTTCCTGAACTCATCCAATAATTAAAAAATAGTATCACCATAGTCAAAGAAGAAAACAGACTATACTATTTCAGATGACAGCTTATTATTTCTAAAACTGAATATAGAAATAAAGAAGTAAAACATTGCGTGTTGTCTTAATATATTTTAAAAAATTCTGTTATTTTTTGTCAAAATATGTAGCATTTAAATTAATCCGAATGTTTAAATTCTTGTGTTACTGAAACACATAACTTTAATGTAATTTGCTTTGTTTTTTGTATTGTAATTGACTTTTTACATGAAATAATGCAATATGGTAGTTATATTTCCATTTCTGTTACACTAAAACATCCCTAACATCATTTGTATTTTGGAATTTTTAAAATTAAGGATTATAATATGTCATTAAAATCTTCAGTGGCATAACCTGTATGTTGATTGTCACAAAAGTGTACAAAATTATTCGGTATTCTTATCGTCACTATTGTGTTAATATAGTTATTATTACTTTCTATCAGTTGCCATACATGGGTAATATTTGAATGCAATTGATTTATATATTATATAAATCAAAACCCGATAAGACGCCACCATCCGTTAGGCAACGATTTTGGCGGCTAATCGAGGTTGGCGATTTATCGAAAACACTGTAGTATAGAAATGAAAACAAACTATGAATTTATTAAATTTTAATAAAATACAATACATTTATATTAAGTATCCAAACGTAACATTTCTAAAGAACTGCATACTTTACAGTAGAGTATACGTACCGTATATGTACAGTATTATATGGGAACATGTCCATCTGCTCTTCTGAATCTCTACTTTGAGTTCTCTATTAAAACACAAGTGTACAGCTTACTGTGCAATGATTATCGTTATTTGCTCAGTACACAATAAACGATGGAAATGATCTAGTTCTTACCATCTTAAACATTCTACTGGCAGACTTAAAGAGACACATGATTAACCGTAACCTCCATATCTCCACCTGTTTACAAATGAATCCAGAAAGTTTTTAACACTGTATATACAGTACTGATGAACTTTGGGATGTAAGTCATCTTATATGCCATGACGAGTTAACGAGTACAAATTCAATACCAAAAGGAATATTTGTTTACAGATTTCTACCGGCGGATAATGAATGGCATCTTATCGGGATTTGACTGTAATATAAATCTCCTCTCTAAAAATAAAGCAAAAAGTGAATGGAATACCTATAACATTTTTAATCTACTTCTCGAAAGATATAATGATTTATAATATAGGGCTCTCTTTCTATGTATCTCCTCTAATAATTTTTTAAGTAATTAGCAGATTTTCATGAAATGCAATGGCGATATTCTATCATTAAAGGATATCTCGAAGCGTAGCCTGTAATCCCCAGAATGGAATTTAAATTTCATCAAAATTTTTACTTATATTATTCACAGTATATGGCGCTAAGTTTTTGCAGTTTAGAGGTAAGGTATGGCTTACTTGTATTGCTTATTCAATATTGATAAACAATCAGCATTGACGGATATGACGTCAGCCTGACGTAACAATGAAAGACAACGCAAAAAACGTAATTTATTCATGTGTTTTCAACTCAGTTGTTTATTCGTGTGGCAGCGATGACCATCTCATGATGACATACATGCTGTTAAAATCAACATTGAAATTGGATACAAAAGGCCATAGGATTTCAAATAATAAATAAATGATATATTTTGAAATAATGAGATTTTAGTTCTTTCTGGAAATAGTCATTCATATTTAGTTATCAGTTCCATGAAAATTTTGTGTTGGCATAATAAACAAGTATTAATTCTTTTCTGATTATTCAGAAATGCATTAAGTTAATACGTGAAACTTAAATATTGAATCAGCTGTAAAAAGACATAAATTGGAATCATCATGAATAAATTTCAGATTGAACAATTTAATCAAATGTTTACGTATTCGATTGAAGGAATTTCATAATTTAAGTAACATAAAAGTTTATAATGAAAGCAATTTTACTAAAAAATCGTATCTAACTTAACTTTTCTTTCGTTTGAAGAAAACACTGTTTCGCCTCAATTCTATGTATATGGAGTCTAACATTGTAAAGATGGAATTTAATCTTTTCTAAAAGAAACGAGTATACATATAGGCCTACAATAATTACCATAAAGTGATGATTTGATAAATAATGACAAACAGATTGTGAATTGTTGTTATATGTATAAACAAGAATAATTTACAATAAGAAATATCATTCTTGTGTAGTAAATAAAAGTTATTCTATCTGTTCTTTTATGAATACAATATAAAAAAGCATAGCTTATGTGTATTTTATTATTAATCATATCTTGCCAAGTATATGACCTAAGAAATGATTTCTAGGATTGCTGCAATAAAAAAATCACCATATCGGAAAACATAGCATAAAGAAATGAATAATTTATATAATTAAATAGAAAGGCAGTATAATAACATATAGCTTAGCTTTTAGTCATATACGTTTTTCATGTTTTTGAATTTTTCTGCCAAAAATGATCATAAATCCAATATCTGATAATACAGAAAGATCTGCAAATATAAATATACATATCTTAATACATAACTAATTTTACTAATACAGTTTTTCATCCATGTTAGAGTTTTCATAAAGTAAAATTGATTTCCATACATAAAAAATGCTTTTTTATATAAAACTCTATTATTCTAAAGCAACTTTCAAAGCCGAGAACAAAAGGAAAACAGAAAATTAATACTTTTATCAAGAAATTAAAATTTTATGTTGAAATAAATAATTTCTCCTGCATATTGTTATAGATTTTACAGAAATTATCGTGTGTTTACCTTGTTTCCATTGTGTAAACTTTTATATTTAATCAAACGAAAGACAAAAAATTCAGATATTGCATTGGAATATTTTAATTATGTAGTATTTACTTTCTTATTTTTTCAAATATTTATCAGAAGAGAGAATCACTATAGTTCAGAGAAGACAGTAAATTACTTCCAATGATAAGAAAAAGTTTTAATTCTTTCAGTATGTTAATATTGCCATCCAGAATCGGAAATAATATTTTGCGATAGAGAGTTGCATCCATATTCTAGTTCAAAAATAACTGTAAAAGATATCATATTTACCAAGTGGAGTCCATTATTACATTGCATAGATATTTTAGGAATGAAAATGGAAGGAAGGAAATTAATTTACGGTCCGTCGTCATATTTATCTTCAATAAATTGCTCTTAGTAATGAACTTGTATGAAACGGTTTATAGCATCAGTCATAAGGATAAGTTTGTCAATCTCTGTTTTCGAATAATTTATATAGTTTCTGTATCAACATCATTAGTAACACGCTATCATTTCTACCTAAAGAAGAAAAGAATTATTTTTCATTTGCGGTATATTCTTCACATAACTTCGAGAAGCAGAGTTAACAAATTAATTTTGTTGGTCAAACTGGCTTTGATTGGATTATTACTGCATTATATATTGCGATCAATCTATATGATATCTACTTTTGCCCCGCTAGCAGGTTTTATACATCTATTTCAGTCTATTTTCCGAATTCCAGATTAGCGGAAAAATTTTTGATTTTCTCTACCTTTGATTGAAATTGTTGCTTTTATCGTGACAGCAACGACTGATAATTTTGTTTTCCTGTATTTTATTACTATATGAAAAGAATTAGAAAGGTTTTAACCAGTTGTTTAAAGTGGTATGCGGAAAATATCATATGCAGGACAAGAACATTCACTGTTTGACCAATGATTGCTAGAAAAATAATAAAGAATACAAAAGAAATGCAAAATGTATATTCACCTCTGTTGTTCTTTTGAACAATTCAAGTTTATGGAAATATTATGGTCTCTATAGAAATATATTTGTCCACTGATTCCCCTACATTGGGATTTCTTACAAGAACATTTCTTTTTGTTTTTTCATGAACATATGTTATTTAACATATGTTGATTGCTTTCACGTATTTCTGAGGTTTCAAACAAAAGTTGTTCTTACATATTTGAAGACTCTCTTTGGCTGACCGATGAAATAGAAGAATTTACATTTCGATTCTGTATAAAAATTTAACAGGAATTACCGTATTTCATTTCCTGGGGAGTCTTTTCTATGGGGGGAAAAATCTGCTTACAACCATACTTTCTCATAAATTCATGAAACATGATCTTTCTTATCTTGTTTATGCTGAAAGTCTTTCGTAATACTATAATGAAAGTCATTAGAATATCTGAAAAGGTACGTGATTTAATATGTTGTCTTATTATATGCATTAATATATATAAATTGAAAAATTCTTGGCTTTTTTTCTTGAAAAATAGCAATTTTCTGTAGACTTCGAAATCTCAATGTTTTCTATAATATATTTTATTCAACTGATTCAAGATGATTGATGAATACAATTTAATTTAAAAAAGGAATTAAAAAAGAAACTCTTAGTTATTAATCTGATGGGACTATCAAATAGAAAATAACAAATATTGGTGTTTTGCAGAGCCAAATATTATTTTTCGGTACTTATATTTCATAATACAAATTAACTTACTATTTTTTTTAATTTTCAGAAATTATTTGTTTGAAATAAATAAGTGATGTATCCCTTCTATATCGTGATTTATCTTGGAATTTGAAAAAATGATTCTCGAAATAATGCTGTAGAATTGCGTCATAATATGTAAGAATCAAAGTTATTTTAATGTATATTCTTTCATCTGTATTGAATTTTTAACACTTTTGCAACAAATGATTAAATTTAGAATAAAATTTTTGAAAATTCTTTTTCTCTTAGATTATATTTCAATGAAACATCATTGGAAATAAGGCTGATTAAAAGCGGACACATTATTTCAAAATTTTTTTTTGTCAGAGTTTACAGATTTATACGATTTTATATTTGTTTTAATATTATTTAATTATTAATAATTTATTAAAAATTTTGTCTAGGGTTTTCCGTAACATTTATTTTCTATTAAATATTACAACAACTAATTCAATTTAAATAAAAAGAAAATAATATTTCTTCAATATCTAAAACACAAATTGCAATAATATATAAAAAACGATAATTAAAAACAAACTTTTGTTATGTAGATATCACTGTTATGAGTAAATGTATATTAAAGATATAAATTTAAACAACAATTTCAGTATTTGAAAAAATTAAATTATAATGTTAAAAAACACCATTGCCAAACAGCCATCGGCAGAAAATATCCAAAAGTATTAAACAGATATGAATATTCTGTATAATCATTCAATATCTCCACCTTCAATGACTTTCAAACAATGTCTATACATATATTACATAAAGATATTAAATATTTTAATAATAATCAAAATGTTAGGTTAGATTGCTTTTTAGCAATGAACCTAATGAAAGAATGGTAGGCATCATTATTATTACAATAATCAATACACTCGTAACAACATATTTTGCCATATTCCTTGCAAAAGTATCTAATCATCAGAACTTTTTATATTTACCCTTTTGTATAGTATATTTTTTAATGCAGTGTTTATAAATATTTCAAGTACACTTTCATAAGAATTTGCTTTTTAAAAATCTTTTAGCTGTTTTCATATAATGGACCAGAAAATAAAAATGATAAAGTTACAGAAGTGATTGAGATATCAACATATTCGATAAAAACATAGAAATACTTATATTTTTTAAAACTTGAAAAGCTTTCTTAATACATATATCTACCATACATTAAATGCATATACCTGTATATTAAATATTAAATAAACAATTATCTTTTATTATAAATAAAATAAGTATATAATTAATATTCATAATTATAAACAAAATACAATAACTTTTTCTCCTCCATTTTTGAATTTTTGAGAACTATTTGTCTGCACTTAATTGATAGGAAATAACTGAATATGTAAAAGCAACACTGATTATTGTTAAAATAAGATTATTGTTCACTGGAAACACTTTCCAAGCATAGAAAACTGGCAATTCTTGTAAACATTTAACGGAAAAACGGTAGCATAATTTCCGTATAGAAGTATCTACGGAAGTAACAGAAACTTTATGAAAAATATTTCCAAGGTGTGAACAAGCATCAGTGATGAGAGCGGCAGTAAAGCAAACTTCAAAAAATAAATAAAACTGAAAACAAGAATAAGTAAGAAAATATATTATAAGTTCTACATTCAGTGTTGGAAATGAAGTTAACTCACTTATATCTGTTAAAAAATTGCTACCTAAAAAAATTATCCAGATAAATAGAATGGAGGAATAAATATTCTGAAGACTTTTCATTATCTCGATTAATTGAAAATAAGACATTATAGTATCAGTTACTTTCTTTAAGCTTAAGTGGACTGTCTGGATATCTTTACATAGATACAGAAAAGCGTATTCGATTTCTTTGCAGATGGCTATGAAGATCAAAAATAAGAAATTTGTCGGTGTAAGCATAAATAAGGCATATAAAAAATGATAGCAACATGCACATAATTTTGCAATACTAGGCGGTAAATCTAAACTAAAGTAATAACTTAAGGGCCATACAAAGTCATCGATATGGGCAAGTAATATAATTATCGAGAAAGAAATCGTATATAAAAAAGAATTTAACAATACAGCTGTAACTTTAATCCAAAGTTTATACTTCCAGTTAGCACCGTTTGATATCGAAAATATTTTCGTTACACAGTCATAAATTTTAGACTTTTTTATCTGAAAGTGAAAAAGGGCTGTAGTGACTAAAACGTCTTTTAATAAAATATAAATGTTTACCAATATTTCAGTGATAGTTTTAGACGTTTTTATGGAAAATAACATGATATAGAAACCATGAATAACAATTAAACTTGAACCGATTAGCATAATAACATTGCCGATAGAAAACTTTTTGGAAAAATTATATCCAAGCCAATATGCAACCTGCAATAGCGGAGTCCAATTTTCTTCTGGTTTTCTCCGAATACATTTTTCTGCACATTCTGGTTCTATCTTTCTTATAACGTTTCTATTCATTTTAATTTTTCACACTGAAAAATGATTTAAAATAATTATTTAATCTGTTTATTTTAATAAATAATTATTATGAATTTTAATTATTATTTGTTTTCAATATTTTAGATGCAAAATCGTTTTTATAAAATATTAAAAAATCGATATTTTATATTTCATAAAATATATTATTCAAGGTAAAACAAAATATACTTTACTGAATTGACATTAAGAAATAAATATAGAAATAATGATAAAATAAAACAGTTTTAGTATACATTTCGAAGCATAAGAGGCTTATACAACAGGCGTTATGACTGCCTTTATCTGTGTATATGCCCCGCACTAATTAATTTTTATGATATTTAGTAGTGGTATTGTATTATTAAAGATGATCTCGAAGACACAAGCATTAATCTATAGGAAAGTTTAATAAAAAAGTATTTAATTTTTAACAAAATATTTTGTTATTGCTAACGTATGGCCATAAGAGTTAGTAGTGCTGGGATAAATTATAGCTTATCTACAACTCTTATCACTTAGCGCCATCTATCCTCGATAGTATTGAAAACCATGTCAGTCACTTTGAATTCATTATGGCTAAAAACGAACGTCCTATGACGTAAATAGCGGCAATGATGATGTTATAGTGACAGCTGGCTGGGGACAACGTTAAAATGAGATACCTAATGCCAATATATTCCAAATGCTAACGAAACAAAATTAAATAACAAATTCGGAAAGAACACGAAGTGTGTTGTTTTCTGGAACTGCTTGTTTGTTGTATCGCTGTTAAATAAAAAATATATTAAAGAGAAATTTTTTAATAAAAAATTAATCTTTTCAAAATTATGCAAATCACTATGGCAAGTTATTATTCTTACTACAAATTAAATTTCAAATTTGCACAAGGAACACAAATAATCACAGACTGATATTCTTCCTTTTATACAAAATGATAAATGATACAATAAATTTAACAAATAATGTTTTATTAAATAAATTCTAATCGAAATCTTTATTAATATAATTTCAACGTCTTAACTATTGAAAAGAAAAACTTTAATTTGTTAATATACGTTACGTTCCGAAGGAAAATGAGATTTACAACTTGACCTGTGTTTGTGTCCGCCATTAACAAATTTTCAGTTATCA
>WUQG02426647.1:0-14679 GCA_011317285.2 Androctonus mauritanicus | reverse complement strand
AAAATCAGGCAAAAAGCTACTTTTGTTGTCTAAAATTGCTTTTCCTATTTGTTTAAAAATCTATTTTGAGATTGGTACATTTTCAAAATATTTAGCTAATATATATATATTTTTTTATTCTATACTTTATAAATACTTCGATGCAATTCTTTCGAAGAAATTTTTCATGTTACAGTTTTTGTCTTTTTATTTTGCTATTTCTGTGCATGTAACAAAAGAATGAGTTGTTTGTTTTTGTTATGCTGTACATTTCTTTAAAAAATTGTTCGAGAATACTAACTTTTTTAAAATTATTTATTAATGTTGATCGTGACTCTTCAGTATATCATGTTGTACATTATGACTTGCTGTGTAAGTTAAAATTTATAGTAGTTATATATTTTTTTCATTGAAAGAATTATTGTAAATATACATACCATTATAATATTTTTATTTTTAATTTCTATAAAAAAATATCTCAAATATCATATAAATATTTGTATTATTTAATAAATTTTATATTTTTTTATTTATGATGGAAATTGGCAGTTTAAGATACAATTTATGAAGAAAATAAAATGCATGCAGCAAAAATTGTAAAGAAAAAATCAAAATTACAGTATAACAAATTTTCCACGGCATATAGTATTTTCTGTGCCAGAAATATAGAAATTATACAATTATAAAAATTCTTTCAAATTATCATACTTTCTAACAATTGATAAAAGAGATGTAATTCTAACAATTGATAAGAAAGTGAAAACTGATAAGCAATAGATGATACTTGCAAAAGATGCCAAAATGACGATATCTTCTTTAATATCATCATTTTGCCATCTCTTGCAAGTAATCGTAACTTTTAACAATCAAGTAAAAGAAATATAAAACAAGTAGTATTTTTGACGTTATTTAAATTAATACAAACAACAGCTTAAACATCTAATTTTTTATTAAAAATGATGTTAGTTTGTGTGCAATAAATATTTTATAAACTGCTTAAGTTTAATATTTTATTTTCTTTGTAAATGAATAAAGATTTGAGTCTTTATATTTATACATTAAACAATGTTATTTATATTTTTTTATTACTGGAAACATTACGTAAAATTCACATTTAAATGATCGACGTTATAAACTATTATCATCAATTTTATTAATAATTTAAATATCGATTAGTCAATTAATTTCGATTAATAACTTGACATATCTAATCTCCAATTAATATTTTATTTTTAACTTCATATCATAAATTAATTCAGTAAAAATATAATGTTGATCTGTTTATAAATTATTTTTGTTTTTAATTTTTACTTTATTTCTTATCTTTCAAACTGAACCAATTTTAAGAAATAGTTCAGAATGTTTTGCTTAAAATAAGAAACCATAAATTTAATTATTGCTATTATTATTATTTTTTAAAAAATCGAATGTAAGTTAGAGTTCAAAATATATGATTCTGTGTGAGTTATTAAATTAAATATCAGTTTTAGTATTTTTCTCTGATATCAACGATGCTGTTAACAGAATATTTATCCATTAACGATATTTTCGTATATCTTCAGCATCACAATTCAAATGTCAACAATTATTTTCCATCCAATATTTGAGGATTTTATTATTGTTAAAAGCCTCGAAATATATATATATATATTTATTTAATAATGTAGTTTGAGTTTAAAGGTTGTAATACTGAACACGATTTTATTATATCACACACGTTTCGAATTTTACTTTTCTAAGATGTTCTTTAGGCGTTGAAATTTCAACTGATACAAAAACCATTCAATATACTGTCAGGAAACCATTTAAAAATTTGTTGAAGTTTTTCGTATTTCTATATGAACACCTATTATATATATAAATGTTATATATATATATATATTTCCCTCTCATTTTTTAACGCATTATGTCACGATTTCCTTTCTTGTTATTCAAGAAAAAATGAATAAAAATCTGTTTTTTTCTGGAATAATAATTTCCTGTAGAATTTTCGACGAAAATAAATTTTTACAATGGTTACAGATAAACCAGCATGCAAAATGATGGTTACTGATTGTTTCCAAGAATATTTCGATAAATGAAATAGAAGAAATCAATACAAAAATCTTGTCTTATAAATCTGGCTTGAATTTTGATGCTATTTAGTTTATATATTGACGACACTGTTTCGCAAAGATTCAATCAGTGAATCCGTTGAGAGCGTAACAATCTAATGAAAGTCGGACAATGGCTCTCAGGAATTCGCTATTAACTCTGTGTATGGTGATAGCATTATAATCATAATTTAATCCAGTCAATCGTTTTAATTGAACAAATTTTAATAGGAAATACTTGCTTCGATAACTTAGATTTAAAATACGATTTTCCAGATATAAATTAGTAGATCCTTCTTTTGTGAATACAAGAGGATTTCGATAATACATAAAAGAGAGCTAATAATTCTATAATTTTACTATGCATATTATGCATCTTTCAAGCTCTTAAACATCCCTTAATTAATGCTGATACTAAACGCGATTTTGTTTTTTAAATTTTTATTATTTTCTCCCATGTTTTCTCCAAATTATAAAAGTGAGTTTTTTCATGTTTATCTAGGCATAAATAGATGAAAAATTTATATTGTAATAATATTCAGCACTTTTGCTAATATTTATAGTAAATTTAAATTTTATAGTTGCCTTTTTTTCATTGGTAATTTTTTCTTTCAAAAAATGATGCACAACTGTGACCAACAACTATAATTAGGATAAACATCAAGTTATAGAAGATCTAGCTTTCAATAATTAATTAAAAAAAAGCTCTAATATAATTTTAATCGGACTGATCCTGAAAATTTGGCATATTTGACTTAATTAAACTCAAAACGATCAATGATAAACGCATATGATACTGGTATCTGATGAAGTTATAAATCTGCTATACTTTAGAATTTTGATTAAAATTATCAAATTTTCTCATTCTTCATAAATAATTGCGATCCGAAAAAAAATCTGAATTTAAAGTTTTTTAAAAGTTTTTGTAATAATTAAATAAAATTGGAATGAAAATAAATATATACTTAGTGAGAAACATAATTTAGTAAGGATAATGATGGAAATTATAGGAATCCGATGTGTATATTTTCAGTCAAAGAAGATGGATGTCACACAATTTGCAATTCAGATAAAAAAATTAATTTCAAAGAAATTTAATATATTTATAAACAACCTTTAATAATTTTCTCAGAAATTCAGAAGAAATGAATAATTTCAGCAATTTTTTAGTAAAAATTTTGGTAAAACTATTAATCTTGTATTTGAACATTAATTTATTTAATATTAATTCACAAGATGTATATTTTTTCTCATACTATAGAAAAACAAAATTTAAATATTTTTTCAATTATAGCAATTTCCGATATGCTTTGATCGTTAGTTTTTTTTTTCAAGATCAAATACTGCAGTTTTTTAATTTCAGATATCCAAGAAATTTCTTATTTTTCTCTGTATCAGAGAATAAAAAAATATGTTAAAGTTCTATTGTCGATGTGCAATTTAAACAAAAAAAAAATGTAATTTAATAATTATTTCCAAAAATCAATGTTTTATAAACCTTTACTTTAAATAAAAATATTGTTTTTAGGCAGTCAAAATAAGCAGATTTTTCCCTAACTAATAATATTGGCATTTATTTTTTTGTTACTTTTTAATGATTTTTATTCGAATTATTCATTCAGGATTTTATCTGCTGTTTATTTCAGATAAAATATTTTCATGATAACTTCTATCAATGAAAATTTTCGAGCATTTTAAGTAAAAAGAAAAAACCCAATTTTTCCATTTTCAACAGTAAAAGAATGCACAAAAATAGTAAAATTAAGCATATGATAATTAAAATATAATTCTAAAGAATAGTAAAATATATTAGAATATTGTATTATTTAATATGCTAAATAATATTCATAGATGAATATTTAAACAAATCAGTAAATCTGCGTACAGCGAATAATGGATGAGAGTTGAAAACGATGTTTATCTCATCGGCCTTTTCGATTTGGTGATGCAACAATTATCACAATTATTACGTCATTTTTTGTTGCATTATTGTGATGTAATATTATTGTTTCTTCGTAATGCAGCATCATCATTTTGAATTCTAAGGGCAACAATGATTCTCAGTACATCTTTCCCATGAGAAGCAATTTTTTCGGTAGACTTTATAGTAATACAAATATTCACATATATGTGCTCATGGTACAAATGCTCTCAGTGGTTTTATATTCTAGAAGTTGTTATTATATTCTGAATAGGATCAAAATCAAATTTATTCGATAGACTTTTTGCAAAGAATCCAAATATGAGATTTCCGAAAAATCCAAGAGGAATTGATACGCTCTGACGAACTGACAAACAAATAAACTAAGATACTAAAGTAGATATTTTTACAATAATCGAAAACGCATCTGGAAAGAAAGAATGAAAAGCAATAGATTGGTAGAATTCATTTTTATAGTCGAAAGGATAAAAATGCAAAAAAAAAAAAAGTCTATTCTTACATATACATGCCATCAAAATAAATCTAAGCATAAAACAATACAACTTCACTTAATAGATGGCACAAAGAATATGTTATTTTATTATTTTTTATTTTTAAATTTTTTAAATAAATTTAATATATGAAATTACTGAATATAAATTTCTCTTTTAAATTATCTGATAAAATTTTGTACTAAAATTTTATAAATAGCAATATAACTATGGTTACGAAAATTTACTGAAAAAATTTTAATATCTCTTTAAGAAAACAAAATTACTATCTAATTGAATCGCTATTCTTAGATGCGAATTTAAGAATTTTGGTTTTGCAATTTTAAATTTGACATTCAAAAACACAAAATATTTTTCATATAATACATTAATAATATACTTAATTTGAGCGATCATTCACGATGCTAGAAGAATATCAAAAACTATAATTTATTTTTGTTTCTATGTTATTATATTTGGCACATTTTTAAAAATATCCAACTTAAGGATAAAATGTAACAATTTATTGACAACATTGGACTTTATCATCAGTGTATATGTAATTCCCTTTGAAATCTGCCTAATTTTTATGCGGTAAACCCACTAGCAATTTCATAACTACACCATCGCAAAGTAATTAAGATGCCATTAATTATATCTCAAGTGACATCAAAAATCAAGATCACAGGGAAAAGTATCAAAGAGATGGTAACAAAGATAACTTCATTAATAACCTGACATTACAATAAAGCGTAATTGTTCAAGATGGCGTCAATAGAGCCGCTATTTCATAATACGGTGAAAATCTTGGAAAAAGAAGAATAAGAGTTATAAATAATTTTATACAGGTTTTTATATGACGATAAAATTAACAAGTTTTACTGATTTTTTCGAAGTTTTAAGATAAATATGTAAAAAAAAAAATATATTATTTTAAATAAAGCAACAATTCGTGAAGAAATATGTTAACTTTACAATAGCAAGTATACAATTTGATAAAATTGACCTTAGTCTTGATTCAATATTTTTTTTTTTTTACTTTGAGAATATAAATATTAAAAAATAAACATATTTTAAATTTCGAATTAATTAAATATTAACTTTAATCCAATTTATTATACTATAAATCTTTATTTGAAATTTAATTATCTAAATTTATGTGGATAGATTTATGATCGCAAACAATACGTTTAAAAATCCTAAAAATTTTTTATAATTACTTAATTTACGCTCGTCTTCGTGAAATTAACTTAATGCAAAACAATATTAAAACAAAATTCGATCACTATTTTTCTTTTTATATATTGTTCACGTCGTTTTATATCATCATAAACGAAGAGCTATGTCGAAAATAATTTGATCTAAATTTTTATTCGTGAATTATTCATTATTTACCAAATTTTCCAAAACAATAGAAAAATGAAAAAAATATATATATACATATATTCAAAACACTAAAACATTTATCCTAAAATTAAATTAGTTTTTGTCGATTTTTTTTTATTTGTAATTTATTTTTTCACATGAAAATTTAAAAAATAATAATAATAAAATACTTAGTTTTTAATTTGGAACAAATTTCAATTCGATTAAAGATTACAATTTGTTATTTTTATCATTTTTTATATGATTTTAAAATTAAATTTCTAGTTTTTGAAAATATTATATTAAAATTATCGAAGAATTAATTTGTTATATAAAATGATTGTTTTACTTAAACATTTCTCGAAGATGAACGTATTTTAAAAGTCTACTTTGAAAGAAAAAAAAAAAGATCTCGATAAAATTCACTAGAGATAAATCTTTAATTAAATATAAAATATTGTTATTAATAGAAAAATATAGTTTCAACATGGTCAAAAAAAAAAAAAAAAAAAACAACAGAAGCTAAATTTGTCTTTAAACAACGCCCACAAGAATGACTTAAAAAAATATTTAACATTTTCTAGTTCTATTAGACATTGAAAAAAATAGATTTACGTAACTAAGAAGTCACTCTAATGAGAAATTTAATCTGAATTATCTTTATATAAATTTCTACATTTTCTTTATCGTAGGAAACTGCATTGGGGATATGATGTATCGAACGGAATCGTAAAGATAATGCAATTCCGTCAAGAAGATTTAACTGTCAGTCTCTAAAGGTCAAGCATATCAAAGAGAAATTGATCGGAAAATTTGCTAAATACAGTAGGAGAAAATAAATGGTATATATGTATAAGATAATAAGAAAAGACTTCAATTATAAAGACAAGCTTATCAAAATAGAGATGTGGGGATTTCTTCCAAAGCTTATTGCTTCAGAAATATGATAAGAACATAAATGGAGCGACTTTTTGCTTTACTCATTCTCTGAATTCTTAAAAATATGCAAAGAAATGCATAAAATATGATAAATTATAATTATTCATTTATGACATATTTAAAACCAAGAGATAATTTAGTTCGCAAGTAACATTTGAACAACTTTCTTTCAAAATTGCCAATTATTTATTTGCTATTTTACTTTGAAGCTGTTATCTTAATGCATGCATTTCCACTTCCTTATTTGTTTAAGTATTCATATCGAATATCAATAACATGTTCTAAAAATTTAAATAACTAACAAGTAAGTGTTAATTTAGTGCATTTATTTTAACACGAGGGGACATATTCTCAAAATTTTATCAAATAATCTAAAATATTAATTTTTTATGAATAATCAGGCATTTCGGTACTGCCAAAATTGCGTAAGTTTTCTCAATTTCCATTGAATTTTTCATAATCTTTTATTGCAAGAAACAATTTTTCCCCCATGTAAAAAGAAAAAAGAGAAGAAAGTTTTTGAACCGCCAACAAGTTTCTTTTTTTTTTTTTTTTTTTTTCAGTTAAGCTGACCAACAGTGAAATGACATTTTAATTTTTACAATTTTTCTTAACTTATTATTTCAATTTGTTAACAAATTAAAATATTTATCTAAAGTGTAGGTTGTTTTGTGTAGGAGTTTAATTGAAATTTTTATAGTTAGAAAACAAAAAGAAATCTTGTAATTTGTAAAAATTTTTTGTTTTTAATCAAAATAGCAAAATAACATTCACTGAAAACTGGATAGATCAACTAAAAATTCACATAACGCGCTTGAAATATTTCTCTGGATTCTTCCAGCTAGAAAACACCGTTATTACAACTTATTCGAATTATTTTATTAAGAAAGAATAAAAAAAAACATTCTTTCTTCAAGTAAGTAAAATAATAATACAGTTAATCATTTCTTTATAAATTTTATATAGCTTTCATTTATATTAAAAGAAATACTTTTGAGTATATTGGCGAAAATAATGCACTGGCTATGTAAACATTAATTCCTGATAGTTTTATTGTTTGTTGATTAAATAAATTAATAATTTAATTATTAAATTAATACACTTATTTTTTAATACATCTTCATATATATATAACTCATGGAGAATATAAAAATTATTCGAAATTAATTTCAGAATTATTCATTTTTGAAAAATTCATCATGAAAGTTTTCTTTTGCTTAGTCTCAAAACAGGATAATTGTTTTAAAAATTTCTTTCGAGATAATTTGATAAGTAAAGCAATATTTTTTACTTAAAATGTTTCTGAAATGATTTAATGCAGTAAAAAACATATTCGTGTTTTCTAAAATTTATTTTAATAATTAAAAAGTGATAATATTGCCCGTCATAATCCTCATTAATATCTTTCATAAATTTATTATCGAAAAGAACTGGAAGAGATCTGTAAACAGGAAAGAATGGAAAAGGTTATCAATAAATAAATAGTATATTCAATAACAATCTGACACTCTTATTAAATTTATTAAGAAATTAAATTCGTCGTTTTGAATTTAAAAATTTAAAGCCATTTACTTCGTGTAGATTTTAATAGTATTTTTTAATTGGTTTATATAAGGGAGTCTTGTTTCGAGTCATATCTAACAATAAATATACGCGAGAAATGATATAAAGATAATTATTTTTTCACATATTTTCCCCATATTTAATTTAAAAAAACATTCCTGCATTTACATTTAACATAAATTCGGGGAATTTTAAAATTTTCGAAAAAATTAACAATATAAAAAAATACTAATAAAAAATGCAAAAATAATAAATAATTAAAGCATACAAATATAAAATTATTCATAAAGTAAAAACAATTTAAATATTCTCAGTTTTTATAATGAAATTATTAAAGAAAATAATTCATATATTTAAATGCAATTAAAAATATGTTTAAAGTTAAAAGAGTATACAGTATTTGATTTTCATTAGAAATTAATTTTCTTTAATTATATTACAATTTTTCTTTTCAAAAAAATAAATTTTAATATAAATTTCTAATTTCTGAATGTTAAAAACATTATAAATAAACAAACAACATTATAAATTAGAAAAGAAATTTATTTATATCACCAGTTTTATTAAAGCAAACAGAAAATTAATTTAACTTAATATATTATTTTATATCATTAACAAAAATTATTTTTCCTCCTATAAAATATTTTTTATTTTTATTTTTTAAAAAGATGATATTTTATAAGATGAAGTTTAATTTTAGATTAATTGTATTTAATATAATTGCAATGAAATAATGTATATTTTTAAGTTTTATTATTACAATCTTCTCGATATTTATGATCTCTTCCAAACTAATTAATTAGAAATTATAAGTATCAATTTTTTAAGCGTGATTAATATTTTCAATATCATTAGATTTTTCAAACGTTTTTAATTAACTAACATCATCATTAGTAAGATATTAAAGGGGTGGACATACTTGAACACAGCTGCGATTATGCTACAGCAATGATAAAATCTTTCGGCGATGAGTTTAACGAGTAACATTATCCAAACTTGAAGGATTGCACGGTATGTTTTGTATTTACTCTTATAAACTCGACACGTACTTTTCAACTTTGTACAATAATATTTGTTAAACTTATTGGCGAATGATTTATGATGGATTAATCAATTCAATCCAGCATCCTCATTGCTGTTTTAGAATAAGAGTCGACAACTATCGACTCATGTTTGCTTTTCGTCGCCAATATTGATAAGTGTAAATAGATAAATTCTCACGCATACTTGCAACTGTATATAATGCATATACTGTATTGTGTTTGTGCTCTAATATAACAGTTGCCAAAACATCATCTGTGTACATATCTATATGTAGTTTTTGCCAATAGTATATGGCCACGATATTATGTATATTACATAAAAATATAGAGAGGAAATGCAACAACGATGACAATAAATGAACCATTAATGATATGCCTTCAGACTTTTGTCAAGTTCATATTTGATCGTATAAAGATAGTATGAGTAAAATTTTTCATATATTTGATTCTATGAGAATAAAAAAAAGTTTAGAAACACTGCTCTACTAGAGAAGTAGCTTTCGATACTTAACATTGAGGGATTATTTTTCACTGATCCTTATCAAGAGATTGAAGATGAACGATAAATAATTTGCATAAGCAATAAAAACTAAACTGACTGAAAGTTAATGAATAATGCATTTTTTGATATTTCTTGAAAATATAAGATCATCCCAAAAGTAATATCGTTTTTAGCATTAAGTTTTTAAAGGATATAAAAGATAAATCACTTGCTAATTTAATCAATTATATATTCGCCATTTGAATCGATAATACTCTTCAAACGTTGTGAAAACTTTTAAAATTCATGTTTAGACAAGGTGAGATATGTTTGAACAAGTAAGGTACAAAAAAGACATTATTTTTGGGATGGCTTGATATATGACGTAGAGGAATGCAATTAAATTTGGTATGCTTTATTTAAGCGATTGTCTTTGCAGATTGTACATGTTGTAATGCTACTGCGGCCATGTAATTTTTTCAAATTACTCGAAATTTTATAATAGTACTCGATTTTAATTTATTGATTTGTTCGTGCATTTGACTAGCTCAAATCGTTAATAAAAAAATCGAAATTAATTTGCTAATAACGGATCGATATTTGAATATTTTATGCATTTCTTGTTTTTTCAATATGTTAAAATAATATAATTATAAATGTAACTACAAGAATTTTCAGTTAAATAAACGTATTATTTACAATTCTAAGAAAGTATATTAAATAATTAAACTATAAATTAATAGTAAGTTTGAATAAATACTTTAATTCCTTATTAAAATTAGAATATTATATTTTCCACGCTAATATTAGCACATAAAAAGGGCGACTAAATATATTCATATAAACGATTTTTTCAAATTTTTGTTTATTTATTGTTTAATGTTATTCGCTCATTTACATTTTATGCCAAATTTATTTTTTTTTATGACATCAGAAATTATTTTCGTCATCAAACTTTTTTAATCAAGAATGAAATCTTATTATATTCACTAACAAGATTTCATTCTTGATTAAAAAAATCTTGTGTTCAATAAAACTGTTTTAATGATTAATTCATAGAATTTATAAATAAAACAATAATTATTTTTTTAGAATATAAAATACTGTAAATATACAAAAATATTGCAATATTTTTACAAAAAAAAAAAAAAAAATTAGATCGAAACATATTTGCTCTAGTACCTTACAAAACTTAAGAAAGAATCATTGTATGATAATTATTGAACTGATTTTGTCTCTTTTATACAGGATGGCCACTGAAAGACTGAATGATACAAAACAAAAATAACTTTTACAGACACATCCTTTTTTTAATTCTTTTATTATTTTATTTGGAAATATAATTAATGGATTTTTTTCAGTATTATATGTGAAAACCAGCATCCCGTAAATGACCACCGTTTTTCTGTTCACAAATGCAGGCTCTTTCCACAGCATTTTCCATGACCGTACTCAAGATTTCAGGTCCTAAACGTCGGATTTAGGCTCGAATGTTCTTCTTAAGTTTTTGAATTATTCGAGGTTTATTTACGTAAATCGGTTCTTTCAAATAGCCTCATAAAAAGAAGTCTGGTGCCGTCAAATCAGGTGAACGCGGAGGCTAAATAAATTTAGCATTTTTTGGACGTATTCACTGGAATAGAAAATCTCAATGAGTTTTACTAGTTACTGGACATCATACGTAGCCATTTTAATCTTCAAGGGATACTCTATAACCTACAAAAAAAAAGAAAATAAAAAAGATTGAAAATGAACAAGCTATGATTTTTTCCAACTCTTCATTCTTACAATGGCCATTCTGCATAATTAAATGATAAATTTATTTCGACATATTTGAGTGAAAATAATGGTGACATTTCTGGGATTAAGTAGCAATAACATTATATGAGTAATAAGTATGATAAATTATTTATATATGTGATAAATATAACATGAACAATTCAGCTTACACTAAAAAAACATTCGCAACAATTCTTATAAAATTAATTTCAATACATTTCAATTAAAAGATAATTCACATTAAAAAATGAATATCGTGTTTTCATATTTCTTTTTTCTGTTTCTTATTTCTGTTTGAAGTATAAATTAAAAACAGTACTTCAAACAGATACTGCTTGAAATGTTTTCAAGAGATATCTAAATAATAAATAAATATATTATTAATGTATTTATAACCTAAATATTTTCATATATATTAGACGAATACTGGAGAAAATTTTCTGAATATTCTGATAATTGAAAAAAAATAATCCATAAAAATAATTCAAATACTAGAAATTTCCAATACCAGTATTTGAAATATTTTTAATATTCCGTAGTATTAAAAATAAGAATTTTGAAAAAACTTATTCTTTTTGAAGCACTTGTTACTGAAAATATCATGCAGAATAGTTATAATAATTCTCCAGCATAAATCCACAATGCACTTATAAACATTTACAATAGGATACTTGAGAAGTATATACAAATATCGAATAGTATTAAGTCCTAATTGAGTATGAAAAACTAAAGCATCGTTATACAGAATTTCTTTTAACGTAAGGAATTTTTCTGAATAACTGCTCCAGCATTACAAGATGTTTTTTCAACTGAAGAGTTTGAGATAAGATCCTATATCCGCTAGTAGACTGCAGAAAACGATATGTAGTATGGAATCAATAGTAGAAGAAATTGCTTTAGAGATAAAGGAAAAAAAATGTTCATTTCGTTTATGAGAAAATAGAATTGTCATCTGCCATGATTATAATATATGATAGTGAAGTAATATCTACAAAATCAGATTTGTTCAACAATTACTATTGTTGATTCAGATATCGCATTTTGATAAAATTCTTAGTAATGATAAAATTGTGAGTTAATTACAAACTTTAGATATTGATTTCTAGAGACTTTAACATGCCCAAAACAACAATATGATCGGTTAACATTCTTACAAGATTCAAATATTTGTATAACTTTATAGAAAATTGATTTATGAATTTTCTGTTTACAATATACAAGAATTTGTTGTTTTAATTTTTGCATGGATTTCGTATGAATGTTGTTTGGATTTCTACTATAGTTTCAGACGAAATGCTTAGATTTTTGGAACTGTGTTTCTACATTATATATGCTTCTGAAATAATTAATAAATCTATAATAATTTTATTTTGAACACCTAAATAAAATGTATACCTTCTTAACTGCAATATCTACTGTATGTTTTTATTCAAAAATAAGAATGATAAAGTTTCAGGATATTTAAACTTTATGGATTATTCTTCAGTGCGAATAATAAACATAGGAATTGCGTTTTAATTGAATAGAAATATCAAAAAATGTATAAGAACTGTTTAATTGATTTTTCGATTGATTAAATTTTTTAATAGTGTAAATTTAGTTTATATTATTGATAGCTTCTATATTTGTTCATTGGAAAATAAATAGTAATATATATGATCAGTTAATTATATTTTTCATGGAGGAACTAAAATATTAGTTGTTTCTTGATCATTTTTCAAAAATTTTCACTCAAATTTTCATGTTACTACTTACTATATATGGTGTAGAAATTTTATCAAAATTTAGAAAAAATTCACATCATCTGTATTTTATGTTTGAAAACTTCAGTATATTAATAATTTACACCAATTATATTTCTATAAAAAAGAGAAATATAAAACATTATCCCTCTTAATTTACAGAAAAAAAGAATTGGTATAAACGAATTAATAACTGTTGACGTTTTAGAATATAGATGCAAACGATAGAATTCAGTGGCGGACTGAGTCTAAAATATCTGTTGCCAGGAGACAAAGGGGGGTCCATCTACGATTATAAATGCATCATTTAATTTTTATAAGAATTTTTAAGAGGGCCCATTTCATCAGAGGCCCACTGGGCCTACTTGCCATCGGGCAAACTGATACCCTGACCAGTCCGCCACTGATGAAATTTCTTTTCTAACTCATGAAAAATTTCTCAAGATTTGTAATGCCTCTTTTATAGAATGAAATAATATTAGGAGTGAATGAAAAATATTTTATAAATTAAATATTAAAAAATTGAAATGAATTAAAGGGAATAAATTACTGTATAAAACCATAAAACAAAAAAAAGATAAAAAACATTATAGAATTAAAAAGTTTCAAGTAAAACAATAGCAATGCTCAAATATAAAACATAAAATATAATGAAAAACAACGATCGAAGAAATATCAAATGTAAATGAAATTTCAAAATCTCCGAGAAAATATCAAAAATTCATATATTATAATTCAAATGTTTGCAATAGTTCTTACATTTTTTTTACATATATTGTAAGAATTATATATATATATATACTCATATATTCAAATTTATATAGTCTATGTGTAAAAATATACCAAAGCATAAAGAAAGAACTGCGGGATATTTACTGTTTGTTTGCTTAATTTCCATATCCTGTTAG
Source organism: Androctonus mauritanicus (assembly GCA_011317285.2). Lineage (NCBI taxonomy): Eukaryota > Metazoa > Arthropoda > Arachnida > Scorpiones > Buthidae > Androctonus > Androctonus mauritanicus. The sequence continues at coordinate 375 of WUQG02426647.1, read as the reverse complement.
AATTATATTAAATTATATTTATTTTCATTTTTTCCCTCTATTTAAAATAAACTTTATTATATGTTTGATTTCATTATTTATTTCTACTTCTATATATTTTATCATTCTTGTTTATAATATACATGAAATCTTTATTTCTGTATTCTATATTTTACTCCTCTATATACAATATTATATTAATCATTACAATATAGAATAGAGATCAGTAGCGGCTCGTGAGTTGAAATCGTGATGGTGCTGTAGCTTTCGAAATATACATACACACTATAAATACAATGTATACGAATTTGGATAAAATAATACAGTAAAACCTCGATCTTACGGACTTCGGATTTTACGGACACCATCCCAAAAAATAAAATAAATAATATTAAT
>WUQG02426636.1:0-14681 GCA_011317285.2 Androctonus mauritanicus | reverse complement strand
CCATAATTGTAACATAGCATGCCTACATCCTTATGACTAATTGGCCATCTGGTTGATTGGTTGTCACTATTGCAATATTACTGATTGTAGCTGTCATAAGTATGGATTTTCATCATAAATACAAATTGTCAAAAGTTTGGAACCACCTGTATTTCAAAACTGCCTTGTTTGTTGTTCTTTGATTCTGTGAATATCCTCTTCAGTATTTCTAGGTAGAATAAATTTCACGTTGACAGTTAAAAAAACAGGCCAGTTTTCATTTTTTACAGATTGATTACCATTGAACATGGGAGAAAGCTAATTTGTTAAAGAAATAAGAAAATTATTAATTTATTAATAGACATTTAAATAATACTTGTAAATGAACTCAGCAAGGACTTTGTTAAAGCAAAAATAAACAAGTTATTTCCTACAATAATGTCTTCAAAGTAAAAAATATCAAATATTACTAAATCTATCTAAAGAAAAATATTTCCATATCGACAAATATACTTAATTTTGATTGATAAATAAAAATTTCTCTTACTTATTAACCTTAATATCACTTAAAATTATCAATCATCTATATTCAGCATTTTTCTTTTTAAGCATTAACAGTCTAAATATTAATTAGAAAAGTGACATATAAAAGTAATGAAAAATAGCAATCATATTGATATTTAATGCTTTTTTTTTATATAAATTTGATGATTTTGTTTCAATTTAAAAATAATTTCTGGAATGATTTCAATAAAATCACATTAATTTAACACAATAATATTTTTAACTTTTACCATGAAACACAGAACAAAAAAAACATAGCTTTTGCAAAATTGAATTTAATACAACAATCATTTGCTGATTATTAAGAGGTATGTGCATTTTCAGGCTTAACTCAAACTGAAATGCATACACTTCTTTAAATCTCATTGAGGGATCATCTTCATTTTCAGTTTTATGTTTTCTTTCTTTTTATTCAGATATTTTTAATTGTCCCACTATTTATTCAGTCAGTAGGACGTATAAGTTGTGTGATTGGCCGTCACATGAAAAAATGAGTTCAAGTCGAGACAGAACTGCTCCTGAAAATATGGAATCTAGAATTGAACCTGATCCTGAAATTGCTGGATATACTTTCAACAGTTAATCCTATCTCATAAAAGTATTAGCCACATTATGGAGGATTGTGATTAACAAGACAGATCTGGACCTTTTATATAAATTTGAGGTGTGGAATTCTGGATCTCTGGAATAAAGATCCAACTTGTAAAAATTTAACTCACTTGCTTTCTAGTTTACACTATAAAATAATTCGAGATTCTGTTCTATTGCCTTCTTGATAACTGTAGTTGTCCTATGTATATCTTGGCACTGAGGAGGGACTCGTAGCAGTCCGAAAACGTTATGCCAAATAAAAAACCAAATTTTACTTGCTATAAGAGCTTGAATTATTTTATAAAGATCCAATTCAAACATGAGATCAATTACACTCTAACTGTCAGCAGATTAATATTAAGAAAAAAAATATAGAATACATAATAATAATTCTAAAATGCATGAAAAAAGCACCGTTTGTGATCTGCATGTTTCGTCAGGTTCCAGGTTTATGATAAAAGTAATATTTCTCTAATGTATAGATAAGAGTAAATCAATGAGATAATGATTCATGGCAAGCATTAATGTAGACTTTGTATGTTTTTACACTAAATTTATAAAAATTTGTCACTTTAGTCATAATATTTTTTATTTTCTATATTGAAAATAAGAAATAAAAATTATTTTTCATTCCCAAAAATTTACAGTTTCCATTAGATTTTTTTTTTTTTGTTAACATATGATGCCATTTTCTATTCTAGAGTACTAACAAGGAATAGCAAAACTTGCATGAACCAATTTTTGATAATTTCCAATAAATTCATTTCATTTCCCCTCTGTCATTTCCCAAAGTGAGCATTGCTGCTTTTGTCTCTCTTATGAGAAAATCCAAGTTTGTTTTTATGCACGAATGATGCTTCTTAGAAAAAAGCTATTTGGGGCTTTGGTGGCTCTACTGCTGCTAGAATGAGCATCTTTGATGCTTGAGGTTGTAGATGTTTTTGCTCTGTGCTTTTTTTGTGATTACAAATTTTTGTTATAAATATACAAATAAAAAATTAATTTTTTTATATATACAGTATATATATAAATAAGCAATTAGTAATTTATCACGGAAGAACAGTTAACTGATATAGACATGGTTGTTGAAAGTGATTCTGGATGGCAAGAATTAATGGATGCATATGAAGCATAAACTGAATTGGAAGATAATGATAAGATTTTGATGACAACTTTTTTCGTAAACAATTGAATAAAATAGCTAGTCATTTTTGCATTTTCAATTTTTGAGATCTAATTTCTGATTAATTATCTGTGATGATTACTAATTGATTATTTTATATTCTGTATTATATATAAAAATTATTATTTTTTATTTATATATTTATCACAAAAAAGTGCTGAACAAGGATGCAAACCTACAACCTTGAGCATTGAAGGCACATGTTCTAGTGAAGTGCCACTGAAGCCCCAACAAAATAGCTTTTTTTTCTAAGAAGCATCATTCATGCACCAAAACTTAAATTTGGATTTTCTCATAAGAGACAAAAGTAGCAGTGCTTACTTTGAGAAATGAATCAAATTTACTGGAAATTATCCAAAATTGATCCATGCAAGTTTTGCTGTCTCCTTGTAAGTGGTGAGGAGAAACAGCCTCTGCTACAAAATTCTGGTACAGGTTTTGGTTGGATAATGGAAGATGGAAATGGCAAATCAGATCTGGATTCCATGATCTAGCATGTCTTGAAATCTGGAATTAAATCTGGGTCTTATAAGTGGAAAGCTGAAACATTTCTGCCTAGTCTGACTGACATTGATTATGTTAGGTTTTAAATAAACCATTATATCACACACAAGATGGTTGGACTACTCCAAGATGATAAGCAACTGCTTTATCACACTGCCATCTGGTTGACTTCATAGTTATGAATATTTTTATGAAATGTTATGATAGATGAAGGGAAGGGGCACTAACTTCAATTTTGCCAAAAGGCACCACAATAAGCTAGCCCTGTTTTCAAATAATTATATATGATTTTCAATAAATCAATACTAATGACCTTATAAGAATTTATTATTATTTTCATTTCATTTATGATGTAAAACATTTAACAAGCTAACACAAATTTAACAATTCGACAAATCAAATTCATTTTCTGTCTCCATAACAAGTAAGATTGGCAAACTTGCTAAATTTTTACATGTTTCAGCAAACTGACTAAATGACAGCACTGTAAATAGATGTGAATCATTTTAAAACAAATGAAAGCTTCAAACAGCTCCTCAACCTCTACATCAATCAAGAAGCTTTTGTTGAGAAGAAATATGGATAAACTGAACAGTTTCCAGTTGACAGTTCCGACATTCAAGATAGTATAATAAATCTAAATGGTGAAGATATAAGGAAAGAGAATTTCTGCCACGAAATCTGTAATTCAGTTGCATTTATTATGTTATTTTGTATGATAAAAGTTTCATCTATTCTCAAGATAAATTTTTTTATTTTTCATAACTTTTATTCTTCACATAATATTGTAACAGTCCTGATTATTTGTGCTAATGATGAAATTGAAACATTAAAATTATTGAAATCTAAAATTTTACTTAATTTTTTTCATTGTGTTATTATATCCTATTTCAATTTGCTTTTTTTTTTTTCCTGATAAAACATTTTTAAGTAAATATTTAAAATATTCATTATTCATATATATTGTACTCCCTGTTTTTGTACATTTCTCCATAAAAGTCAAATCATCAATAAATTTCTCTGGTGGAAAAATTGATAAATGTTTAAAATCATCGTTTTATAAAATATATATCCCTCTTACGTAAGGTAATATATATCCAATCAGAAACATCTAATATATAAAAACATAAGCCAAGTACAAATACTAAAAAATTAGGATATTTATTACAATTTAGATGTGATTACTTTGGTTGACATTTATTGTTTTTTCTTTCATAAATCATTGATTTAAGTATCCATATCTGGATATATATTTACAGTGATAGCTAGAATTGTTTTGCGATAAGGATCATTTGAATTACATTCTTTATATTATATCATATAAAGATACTACGTTTAGAATCGGATCTGGATCAATTTATAGCGTATTTTGAAAGGTTAAAGTGAATTCCGGCCATCGGATTTTTATTTCGATTTTCCTTCGTGAATAAAGTGGCTGTCAATCAAATTATCATATAATAAAAAACCCTTCAAAATTTAAGTACGAAAAGTATTTCGCCTATCTTAAGCCATCGTCCAGTTGTACAATAGTTAGAAAAGCTAGTTCACGCTTATTTTAGAAGGGGGACACTCGTACAACGCGGGAGATACCTTCCGCGTTATAGGATATCATGTATTATTTATTTATAAATGGAGTACTAGTCGCAATCTTTTCGTCGCATTATACGAATTCGCGTTATAGGGGGAGTTTGCTGTAGAGATGTAGAATACTGTATTTGAAATACCATTTAAATATAATTACTATATAATTATAATTAAATAGAACCATTAAAATCTTTTCGAACATGAAATTAAAGTTGATGTTAATACTGAGACTATATAATAATGAAGTGAAATTTTTTAAAATGCTGTATACACGATACAACATCTGATCGGAACTTATCAATCTGGCTTCTTCATAAATGATATAAAAAAAAAATAATAATTTTCACTCGTTGGTTTAAAATTTATTTTTTCTTTTATAAAAATTTATAAAAATAAAAATTATCATTTCCATAACTAGTAAAATTGTTTACTAATTATGGAGATAATTTGAAAAAAATAAATAAATTTTGCATTTGTTATAAAGTTACTATTATTTCGTTAGTTTTAATTACGTAGACATTAATAAATATCGCTTATATATACATACTGCAATTTATTAATTTCTTAACTCTTAAACAGGCAGTGGTACAAATATGTACCACCAAAAAAAAAATGCTAATAGGTTATGGATCACATTTGTACCATCATAGTCGCTAACGCAGTCTAGTGTGTTGTTTAGGGGAACACTTGGAATTTTTCTACAATTTTTTTTTCACACTGGTCCTTAGTACTAGCTGTTGGACTTTCAGTTACACTTGCGCTCAGAGCAGAAAAATATAAACATAAAAAGTTTCAGAAAATCAATGCTCAGTTGGGTGTTCCAAATTCAGTTAGGTACGAAGATGTTGGAAAACACTTACCAGTTGAATTAGGAAACAGACAATTGAAAATTGTTCATCAAAAAAGGACTGTAACCGGTTGCAAAGCGTGTGATGTTCCTTTGTGCATCACATCATGTTTTGAACAGTTTCACTGCAGTTAAAATATCTTTAAAAATATATAATTTGTTTAAAGTATTGATATCGCTAACCAGGCAGAGGAACACACAGGTACCACCCACGTAACGCTTTATAGAATAGAAATAAAAATTTTTTTAGAACAAATAACATTATATCGTTCATTATCTACATAGTACAGTTTTTTCAGTGTTGGAAAAGGTTAAATAAGCTCATCACGATCTGACGTTTTCTATTCCGTATCTAGTAAATTTTTAACAGTTTTATATATATAATTTTATAACAGTTTGTAGCAATAAAAAATATTAACGCCCTTACTGCATACAATATGCAGTACATCAACGTTGCTGTAGTAAAATAGAATTTTTCATCACTCCTTACCAGCTATCCAGATTTATTTTACGACATATCGCTATAAAATCGAGATCGTATCAGATTTTTTTTTATCATCTCAAAACGAAGTTCGTTAAACGGACAGAAAAATAGCTATTCTGTAGTAGTCGGTACTGGCGTCACGATTCCATTTTATCGGTTCAGATACTGACAGTTTCTTTAAATCGATTTTTTTTTATTATTAAGAGTTCATATATAGTAGACAATCGGCGTAACCTAATATATAATTTATTGATTATACCGTATGTATATAATACATAAATTATTTCTAAACTATAGTTATCGTATCTTTACATGACCAAGTTAATTACCGTCACGAAACGAAAACCAAGACTTCCTTATTGTCGAACGAAAGCTAAGCGGGTTTGATTAAAGGACCGTCAATGCCCGTAACTCATTTTAATTGCTATGGCTGTCAGTTAAATGATATAGAACTATATTTTGATAGCGGCGGATTCCAATAATTGGATAGCGTAGATAATCAATAGTTGTTGTCGTTTTGATGGTAAATAAAAATATAGACATTTATTATTTTATGTATACGTTTATGGAATTTTATCTTTCGGATGGATTGGATCGGAAAAATCGTACGGTTGATGTATTTTTCATCATTCGTCCTTCCAAAAATTATTTTTTGGTAAAATATATCATTTTTTAAAACTTTTATATCGTCTGTTATACGTTATATATGCTGTACAGTATTTTTTTTATTTTTTATTTTCAGAAATCAATGCGAAGGAATGATTAATGTATCAGCTTAAGTTCTTTGTTTCGCGAATGATAAACTGTCGATTTATGTTTTTTGAAATGATTTTGGAGGAGAACCGATCTGTTCGAATGAATAAATATATAATAGTTTAATTGTAAAAAGGAAACGTTACTTTTTTTTTTGTTTTTTGCGCGCGCGATAATCGAGTTGCGTTACGTTATAACGCGGTTTTTAAACGAAATATCGATTCTGGAAATTAAAATCTATCTGGAATTAATTCGCTAGATTCGACCAAATTGTAGACGAAACGTCACTTGGGGGAGGAAATGTGATAAATCGCTCATTCGTATACTTTAATTTAGCCTCCAGTAATCTGGTTAATGGATTAATCAAAACTGTACTGTGTGTGTTTTTATCAGTGGCTGTCAACGGATGGATGCAGAAGCCGAAACCGAGTTATATACCACAGAGCGCATTAAGGTCAATAAATTAACAGTTTAAGGTTAAAAATCGTGGTTAATACCACTATTAAAAAGTATTTGGGTCGATTTCGGTTATCCGTGTAAACAGTTTATCCTCTGCAACAAAATTATTGTAGAAATAAATACGAAACATGGCTACATAAATATAAAACAAACTCTAATTAAGATGCGTGGCTCCTATTTCTGGTTTACGTAATTGTGCCAGTCGCCACGAGGGGTGTTTTTAGCTCTTCTAAAATTTCACATTCGCCGCGGCGATAACTTTCGGAAAAAAAAAAAAATTTAGTGGAATGCCTTTCCAATCAAAATTCAACCGCATCAGATATATCCGGATGCTGATAGGGTGAGACAGCCGACAATCAAGCTCGGAAGGCGTTGCCAAGGCAACACTGGTATGTCTCTGTAGGATGAGAAGTATCATTACGGGATTGGAGTACGTAGAGTGCTCATGTATCGTCGTCGTCCGGTGTTGTTTTACCTCGCACCCAGCTAGCGTTTACATGGATGGTATAGGTTAATTAATAATTATCTCCCGTAACGAAACCTAGGTGATCTGGGGGAAAAAATAACAGTAAGCAGGTAAGTCAGGTATATTTTCCCGTCGCCGTACCGCGGATGGAATAATGGAATATTCCGGATTTGTAACCGATAAGCAATCACGTGACGCAAGCCGATTCGTGTGTGTGTCGGTCGGAAAATGTTTAATGTTTATGGTTATAGCGTGAATTTTAAAATACTGTTATATTTTTAAAAATAATAACAAGTGCAGATATTTACTTTGCACGTTAAATATTTTGTTAATCCGACATATCGTAGTTATTATTTTTATTAAACAAGAAAAAAATCGTTTATACTTTTTGGCGTTTTAATAAATGACGTGTGGGTTTCAGAAACACAGGAATTAGCGGGAAACGTGTGCAACTCGTCCTAGTTTATTAAATTTCCATCGCAGTTTGCCGCGTGTGGTGGTGGTATTATTTATTTTTTAAAGTTTCCATACGGTTGATGGAGAATTAGTTCAGATGTTACCGAACTAACGGACTCTTAATCAAACGCATATTTCCACTTGGTTTAGTTTTCGCTTCTCCGTTTTCTTACCCGATTTAGGATCGTCTGATGGTGTTTTTTATCTGATGGAAAAATAACCTTATCGAATTTTCTGTATTCAATAATAAATGTTAACCTATTCTACCGTCAGACGTTTTCCTTCAGCAAAGATATTAAGGATAAGTATCGATATCATCGAGTTGAGGTTATGAGATAACATATTGGTATCTGGTATTCGTATATACAGTATATATTTTTTCATTTTATAAAAATGCACACACGTATACATGCCTATATAAACATATATATATACACATATATATAATATTGTAAATTTTCCTTTCATCGATTTTGTAATTACTGATATTTCCCATTTAGAACAAAATAACAACATTAATGTTATGAAATTTCTTGTAAGAGTGATACTAATTTTTAAACGTTTCACTTAATTACAAAATTTGATTTATATCATCATTGATTTTATTTTTTTTAAACTAAATTAGAGAATATCCTCTTTATATTATTAAAAAAAATTTTTTAATGGTATAAAGAGGATTTGTCTAAATTTTTATTTGTAATTAACTTTTTGATATTAAAAAAAAAATTTTTTTTTTTAAATAATTGTCTGATTATTTCTGAATTTAATTAAATTGAATAAATATTATTATGTTTTCTATAAGCAGTTTTATGAATTCGTGCACTATATTATCTTTTGTATAAGTTATTATTCATTATTATAATTCTCTCTCTCTCTCTCTCTCTCTGATTGAACAATTCTTTCTATTAGTCTGTTTGCTAAATTATGTTTTATTAATTTTTGTGAATCGTCGTGAATTCTAAATATGTTATAAGTATTAGAATTAAATTAGAGAAAAATAATTATAAAAACTATTTTTGTTTTCCGAAATTAAATAAGACGCTTTATGATTTTAATTATGTTATTAAAATAGAATATAGAAGAGAAAATGAAAATAATTGAAAAGTAAAAAATGTTTTGTATGAAAATTTTTGATTATAAAATGCGATATTCATAAATAATAAAAGAAAAAATATTATTTTGAGTGATTAAAGATTGTTTTTATTCCAGAATATGTTTATAAAAATATTATAATTAGCTATACCGTTAATAAGTTGAGAGAGAGTGTGTGTGATATTGTTAAAATAGTTCCAAAATGATAAAAGTGTGCGCTGATAAAAACTAAGCCGTAATATAGATTAAGGAACCCGTAGAATTACAAATTACTGTGTGTGTTATTGGTCTCTCCAGATATTTTTCCGAGTTGATAAAAAGCAGTCGGAATTGTTTTTTTTTTCCAATATTACAATGTTATCAAACTGGAAAATATTCAAATTTATTAAAGCAGCCATAGTAATTACAATATCCTGACTGCTTGTTGTTATATCATATCAGTATTATTGACAACATCCAAATGTCAATCCAGGATATTAATACTACAGTTAATAGTTCATATAATGCAATGTTTAAAATAATTTAAAAATATAAATTTTTGTTCTGTTAAAAAAATTTTTTTTAATAGTATAAAGAGGATATTCTCTAATTTAATTTAAAAAAAAAAAATGTAAAATTGATGATATAAATCAAATTTTGTAATTAAGTGAAACGTTTAAAAATTAGTATTACTCTTAGAAGAAATTTCATAACATTAATGTTGTTATTTTGTTCTAAATGGAAAATATCGGAACAAAAATTTATATTTTTAAATTATTTTAAACAAGCTATCGAAAAAAAGCTTGTTTTATATTTTTTTTTGTTTTTTTTTCGATAGCTTGTTTAAAATAATTTAAAAATATAAATTTTTGTTCTGATATTTTCCATTTAGAACAAAATAACAGCTTTATTTGGGACTTAAAATTTTTTTTTTCATTTATTTTCAATGTAAATTGTTTAATTACAGAAAAATTAACATTTTTCTTTATGAAAAACTGCATGATTTTAGTGGATTCTAAATCATTTACTATAATGAAATAAATTGATGCTTACATCATTTGTTACGGAAATAACATAATAATGTATAGAGAAACTTTATATATTCTATTTTTTTTTTTTTTTTTTTAATATGCTCATAGATTTCATATAAATTAATTAAAACGAATAATAAATAATTGAGAACATTAAAGACTATTTGTGATATTTCCATCAAATATTATTATTCTTATTATTCTATTATTTAAAAAAATTCTAGAAGAAATTTTATTAAGTAATATAAATATTGATGTTTATTTTGAAAATTTAAATAACTTGTTTTAAAAATAAGACTGTGTAATAATTTTTAAGAAGAAAAATAATTGGCATAAATTCAAAATTTTGCAAGGCAAATATCTTAACAGAATGTGAAAGATTATTATTAGAAACTGAATATTATTTACTTTGTTTATGAAGATTTCCTAAATTTTTGTTATGTTTTTTTTTAATTTGAATTTTATGAAATATAAAAGAATTGTGTGTTAAATGTTTTATGAACAAAACTTTGTTTTAAATAAGATCAAAATATAGATATTTTATTATCATCTTAGATAGAGCATGTTGATAGTTTATTAAATATCAAAATGAGAATATTTATTTTTAAAATTTTATCAATTTTTTTTTTTTATATTTTGAATGAAAACAATAATTGAAGTTAAGATTTTTAATAAAATTATCGTATTAAATTATAGCACTAATTTTTCATTTAATTTATGATTATAAAAAAAAATTTGACAAGTAATCAATACCAGGATTATTTATATATTAAACGACCAGAATTGAGATATAAATAAATAAAATTTATCTGCAAATTTCAAAATATTCAAAATAGATTGGTTGTTAGATAAATCTTTGAAATAAGCAGTCTGATGTTTTTAAGTTGATTTTATTTTTCCATTTTTACTATAGTTACAATAAAATGAAAATTATATTAAATTCATTTGATATAATAAAGGTTATAGCAAAATTTATAATAATTATGCATAGATGGTTCTCAACATATGATAGGATTCAAGTTGAGCTGTCAGAAGTCAAAATGTCCAAAATTTATGGATTTCTCAATACTAATGTTTACTAGGACGTTATGTTTGCTAAGATAATGTAAACACAAAAGTCTACAAGAACCAGACACGAAAAAGGATGATTTTCATATATCATACCATTTGGTCCAGGGCTCAAACTCTGGAATTGCAATTGACCAATCACAGAATTTTTGAGTGATGGGGTAAGTATGAATTGTTGTAAGTTGAGAACCATCTGTATATTAAAAAATAAATAATTAGTGCAAAAATAAAACATTGTAATTTTAGAAAAAGTAGCTATACCAAATTAAATAAACAACAGAAAAGATTTTTGTATTTAAAATTAGATAATATGTAATGGTTAAGAATGGCTACAGAAGCTGAAAATATCATTAAAGTTTTATGATTTCTTTTTTGCTGATTTAATACTACAATATTTGTGGTTTTAATTGATAATAGTGGACATGATTAATCAATACAAAAATTCTGTGCAGTAACTTCCTTACTTATATCACTAATTTATTCAAAAATTTTCCTGTAAATTGAAAATTGCATAAATCCAATAATGCTTAAAATTGATATGCTATGAATGTGCATGTTGCTAAACAGAATAGTTAAATATAAATAATGAGCATTGATACAGAAATTCAAAACAATAAGTTTTATATTTTTCAAAAAAAGTAATTTTTTTTAATAGATATCCAGTGTAGAACAGAAGTTTTTGCATTTGTATATTTTTGAAATCATATAGATCAGGACCTGCTATACTAAGATTTGAGTAATTTTAGAAATTATTATTAATCTCAATATGTATGGTTAAATATTAATATGTAAATGATTTTATAAAAATTATATAATATATTTTTAATGAATATTTAATTTGGTTTATAACATTCATTAATTCAAAATTTCTTACTATTAATTCATTGATTATGCATTTTGATGATTTAATTATTATTTAAAGTAGTAATTATTTAATTTAGAGCAATTATAACTTGTATCTTTGTTTATGAACATTGTAATTTATAATAATTTATAATTTAATTCATTACAGATTATTAAAAAAATAGAGTTTATGGAAAAAAAAATGTTTTGATTTTATAGAATGCAAAACATAAATAGAAAAATACATATAATCTGGCTTAACTTAGTTCACATTTTATAAGTAGTAATAAGAGTTCTGTAGGAATATATAGGATGTCCTCTATTGGTTGGAATAAAATCAAACCACAAATTACATCAAAATAATGAAAAAATTCTTATAAACATTGGCTCAAGAATGAATATTTCATAGAAATATGAACATTTTTATAGTAATACTTTTTCAAAGATTGTAAAGGAAACTTTTCTAATTAATAATGTAAATTTAAAAACAAAATTGTCACTAATCTAAATTGGAAAATGTAAAAAAAAAAAAAAAATGTTATACTACAGCTAGTTCTCGACTTACGACCTATGCAACTTACGACCATTTGACTCTACGACCACAATCGTAAAGTCGAATATGAAGTCAATAATGTGAATTTATAACAAATTCACATTATTGTACAGTGTACATATAGCCTACTCAACTTACGACCAAATCATGTTACGACCAGTCTGTCGGAACCGATCGTGGTCGTAAGTCGAGAACTAGCTGTAATGATTTAGAAATTTATGTACGTCATTATGTAGTGGAAAAAATTATTTTATTGTCACTCCATAAGCAGCATATTCAGCTATCCAGCCATATTATTAAATATGTGGAAATATCATAAATGGGTTTTCTTATTTTAATTTTAAAAAGTTTTTCATATTAAATACAATAATTAAATTTTGTATAATATGAAATAGTTCACTGAAGTTCTTTACATATATATTATATAAAGAACTTCAGTGAACTATTAATTTAGACAAAATTTCCAGACACTACTCAATTTACTTTTAAACTGAGTAGTGCCTGGTATTTTTAAATTCTAACAAAAAGGTGTTGCAATAATTTTTTCCACTATTATTATTTATATACACACATACACATTACATACAATACATTATATATATATATGTAACATACATATACTACATACTACAATAAATATATATATATTGTAGTATGTTAAACTTACTTATGACAATATTGCTAATAATAATTCACTATTAATAGTAATATTGCAATGCCATTCATTCAGTATAGCAATATTGTTGCTGCTGGATGGAATATCCTAAAAAATTAGCTTCTATACTATAACAGATTCACAGCAGTTGTGCTTAAACAGTTCTCTTTATTTGCCTAACATTTTCGGCAAAATACAATTGCCATCTTCAGGGCTTTACCATAGAATAGCTAAAAAAATAATAGAATAGAACATAAGAACATTTTCAAAATGTTTGCATAGTAACAATGAATATATGGCTTAGTGATTTTTCTTTCATATAAAGCATAAACTAATGAAATTTATAAAATAAAATATAAAAGTAAACATAAAATAAAACTAAATAAATAGTTTTCAGTTCTCTCTCTTCTTTTTTCTTTTCCTTTTCTTTTATGGCCTACTGTGCTGCTACGCTTTTTCTTTTACTTTCTATCTTTTCGTATTTCTTTGAACAAGATATTTCCATGCATCCGGTATTTTGGTGGCCGTTCTTTCATTTATCGTTGGACCTTTGCCCTCATTATTTCTAAGCCTTCTGCTATATTCTATTCTATTATTTGTTTAACTATTCTATGGTAAAGCCCTGAAGATGGCAACTGTATTTTGTCAAAAACATTAGGCAAATAAAGAGAACTGTTTAAGCACAACTGCTGTGAATTTGTTATAGTATAGAACTTTATACGTGTAAAAAAGCAGTATAAAAAAGCTTTAAAATTTAAAAAATTAGCATAGAACTATTTCCTGAGTCATGTAAAAGTTATGTTTTTCATAATGTTAAGTAAGATTTTACATAAGTCAGAAAAATAATTTTTTAACAACAATTCTGGATTAAAAACTCCTGAAGCTAACAAGGGGAGGACACAACTGATCCCCACTGATTTTGATCCACTTGTATATGGTGAATACATCAAAAATGAGTGAATACGTGTCTGAGCTTTTTGTTGAATATGTCCATCTAATAGTATTTTTTAACATTTGAAAAAATCAAACTTTTGATAATTCAGCTTAAAAATGATAGATAGATAACAGATCACCTGTTGTGCAGATGACACACTTGATAAATACATGGCTTGTAATCTGAAGGTAGTGGGTTCGATTCTGGGTGGTTGTGCATTTTTTTTCTGCATTGAAAAATTATTTATTTTTCAATTTATTATTTTTTATGTACTGTACATTTTAATTAATTTATTCTAATTAAAAAAATATAATACTTCCAGACCACTTTGTATACCAGCCTTTTTATTGATATCGTATTGTTTGTTATTTTAATTTATTATTAATTTTATATATATTGGTTATCACATAATTCGTATGCATTAATATATTTATTTACAAAACAAAACACTATTACATTTTATGTGTTATTTGATCAAATATAAGTCAAAAAGTAACACTTGCCAGTCAAGTTAAAGTTGTTATTATGTCAAACACTTGCTAATGAAAGGCTGTTCCAATTCAAAATGGTAAAGGAAATTAGAAGAGGGATTTTATTTTAACAGAAATATACCCAAGCACTTCCAGTTTTGTTTTCAGGCAGAAGAGAAGTGGCTA
>WUQG02426625.1:0-14681 GCA_011317285.2 Androctonus mauritanicus | reverse complement strand
ACATCCGGAATACCAAACGTTTCTAAACCATTCAGTAGTTCGGAGGACAAAGGTCAACTATAACCTCCAGAATTAGAGAAGAAGAAGAAGAAGAATTTACAAAACAAACAATAAATTATAAAGAAATTGCAAATAAATTCTATACTTGTAATAAAAATAAAAAGCTCTTTCATTTATGTAACCAAAATTTTTTTTATTACCGGTAATTCAAAAAAGTATTTTTCTTGTTTAACTGATGCAAATGTCTTATTCACAGCTAAACTTAAATAACAAATTCTTTCATTTTCTACTCCTAAAATTGCCAAACTAAATAACTGTGCTTATTTGACAGAATTTCTTAAACAGTTTATTTTTATTAATTTTAATTTTGAAAAAATTGGTTCAGCAGTTGTCATCTAAATATCCATCATATTTATTTCTAACAAAATTTTTTTATCTTAATTGATTCTATTATTAAGAATAAATGAATGTGTATTTTTCATAAGGCTTAAATATCAGTTACTGCACAAATAGGATCAAAAATATATAAAATAGCCATATTGTATACTCTTTGTGCTAGTAGTATATTCTTTGACAGTGGAGGAACTGCTGTATATATTCTTAACAAGTACATTTTTCTTCTCAATTATGTTGTTAAAAATATGCAAATACCTGTGAATGTCTATACAGAGTATTTACATATAGTGAATGTCTATACAGAGTATTTACATATTTATCATATTCAAAAAAATATACACAGTATTTGCATATTACATTTGAAAAATATTAATTTTCAAGAATTTCGGAAACAAGATCAGAAATGTATAAAATTATCTTTATTCATGAGAAAATATGACAATGACTATCATTACTATATGTATCATTAGTTAATATTAAATGCAAATGAGGTGATTCCAGTATTTCAGCTTAAAAATTGTGCATTTTCTGCTAATTTTGATTAATTTTGTAAATACAGGATGATTATTTTTTGGCTAATTTTGAATTTCAGATTTGCACTTAATTTCACAAGTTCATATAAACATGGATCCATTCAACTGAGTTAACAAACTTGGAACTGTTATAAATATTGCCATCTGCAACTTACTGATTTATATTTTACAAAAATATTAAAATGTTTACAAAAGCACTTTCATATATATAAAATAATTGTTAGGAAAAATATTAAATTTAGCACTAATTTAAGCAAAAATGCATTATAATAATGCAACAGCTTGCATATGGAAATTTTGTACTAATAATTTAAAAAATATATTAGATTTAGTGTAAAAGCATTAAGTTCACAACATTATACGTGGAATCAGCTAAAGGTTCTAAATGGATGGGGGCCTATCAACTTTGGTTGCACACAAGCCCATTAAGTTCTTACTTGTGACAGTAGTTGATTCTTGAAAGTCCACTTAATTTTAGAGATATATTTAGCTAAAAATCATTCTTTAAAACATACTATTTTCCCACATTCTTGAATTACCTGTATTATTATTATTATTGTTTAAATTTGTTTTTTTATAATTTTTTTATTAGAATTATCAGTTTATATTATTTTGTATAATTGATTTATATTTGACTCATTTTAATTTCAAAATTTTAAACCTAATGAAGAAATATTTAAAATAAAAATATAAAATAGTTTACAAAATATAGAATTTAAAAAGGGCTTTTAAAATATGAACCTATCTCCAGTTGTTTGCATAATAAATGATAAATATAACTGTATAATTCTAGAACTATACTACAATATATTCAACTTAGAAAATGTATATACATAGAGATGAGCACAGCATCTGTGATATTGTAAAATGTAAAATCATTAGTAGAATGAAAGAAAAATTGACTAATTGGTCTACATAAAGCAAATTTCAAATAATAATGAAATTCTAGCCAAATAATCCTAGCAAGTGCAAATTAATTTAGAATAACTAAAATTAATGAGTAAAAACAATTTAGCCAATGTGGCTCCATCTGTTGATTAATAACTAAATTATAAATTTTTATATTAATCTGGAAATAAAACTTGTCCTGAACTAAAATCAAATAATTAATATTTATGATAATGCCCTAACATTCTATAGGCATCCTATATGCATCTATAAAGAAGCTTTAAAAATATCAAATAATTATCATATTTTATAATATATAGAATGTACGGAATAAAAGACGACTCTCTATTTCAATATGGAGTATTAAGAAATAAAATATTTTAATTTGTAGTATTATTATATTAAACTTTAGCATTTTTTGCTATTTCATATAAAGATGTATTAAAATATTCATTGAAAACATATTTCATTAGTTAAGATATAATGGCATAAAGCATCAAATAGTGAAATTCTACTAGATAAAACACCCTATTTTTATTAAATGCCATGTTGAAAACTATTAATTAACATGTAATATCATTTAATATGCTACTATATACAATCGGATTTTAATATGATTACATTTGTAATCAGTAGCACATTTATATCACTTGAGGCTTTAGGTGCTAACGTATTTTAAGCCCTAAATGTTCTTAAATTAAATAAGAAAATATATATGAAATTTTGATATTATTCTATATATATACATATATGGTTGTTCATGTTGATCATGCACTAGAAGAAAATTAATACAGTTTTAGATTATGCCAGTTTCCTGCTCTTTAGTTGCATTAATTTAAATAAAATTGATTGTTCATAAAGTTTTCTAATATGATAAAATAAATAGAAGTATTTATAAGTTTTCTGGCTGAATACATTGTGAAAACAACAATAATAAAATATAAATTAATCAAGGGGCTGTATGTTAAATTTCCATTTGGTAAATCAGGTTCTATTCTGATTTCCAGATTTCTCAGAAGGACTATGGATTTGATCTATTGAAACTTCAATCTTTTGGCAGATTCCATAAAATGTGCCAGTGAGTCCTTGATAAATTTGGAAATGACAGCCATCATAATATCATGTTTAAGATTTGGCAGCATCATTGAATTAATCAATTAACCAGTTAAAAACATTATTATAGTTTTAATATTAAATATGGCAGAAACTTACTTTGATAGACTAGTGTATTTTTTAATCTGTTGATGAATAGTTATTTGAACATTTATTATACTAATTATGTAAAATTTTTACATTTTTTCCCTATGTGGTTTATTTCCACTTTCTATCCTGTGAATACTAAGTGATGAGGCATTCCACTGGCCACTATGAGCCACCCACATCTCTGATGAGGTTAGCCATCAGGTAGAGGATGGGGTTCAGCAAGCTGGATTCAGATCCTTACTGAAAAATTTGGAGATGTGGGATCCAAGTATTGAATATGATCCTAGCACACATTTAATTATTTCACTTAAAGAGGTATATTAAATAAATATCTTTTGTAATCATTGTTCAGACCACTTACTTGGTAGAATAAATAAAAATAGCATTTTTTCTTTAAAATTAGTTTTTCAGAAATTAATTACTTATTTTCATATTTTATGGTTGGTTGATTGGTTAATAATTTAATTATGCTGCCGAATCTTATATAAAATATTATGACTATGATCTTTTCTGAACCTAACTCAGGTTCAGCAGCACACCTTATGAGATTTACCTAAAGATTAAAATACAAGATTCAATAAGATGAATCTCGATCCATCCTGAAAAATCTCAAATCTAAATTAGTTTCTTAGATGAAGATTACTCTGTCGTTCTAATTCATATTTTATTGTAGTTTTTCTTATCTATTCAGCCAATTGACTTATAAAAACTTTCATTCATTTTATCACATTGGAAATCTTCCTGAATATTTTTTTTTATTTAAATTAGTGCATTTAGGAAGCAGGAATTGGCATAATCTAAAATTGCATTAATTTTCATATGGTGCATAATCAAAACGGATATCCAATATATGTATATTTATATGATCCTTAACAGTATGTTTTTTTAATTATTTCTCAAATAATTGTTTCTTACAGTTATGTACAGTACATTTATATTATTTATAACAGAAATATAAATAATCTTGCAGATATTCCATTCAAAAGATGCTAATAAAAATTCAAACTTGAACTGTATTGTTATTCTAAAATTACTGCTCATTCAATATTTTTTAGATGAAATCAAAAATATAACAGAAAAAGAATTACTAATTTGATATTATGAAAATTCTGTATTTTTGAAAGCCCTAAGTGCACATCTAACTTAGTGATAAACATGCTTCTGCTTGTAATAAGCCTACAAATAAATCATAATTATTATGGATAATATTCAGTGGAATTAACTAACTACTCTGGAAGATTGCAATAATATGTGCAGGATAATTTCTGAATCATGTTTTGGGAAAAAAGTGAATTTCATATGTAATGGCATATAGTATTTTTCAAACACTTTAGAAGAATAATATGCTAGTATCTAAATCTTACCTGGAGCAAAGACTACAAAAGAATCATTTGTATTAGGACGTTCCACAAAATCTAGAGTTACTTCAGCACTATCTTGACGAGTATAGCAGCGAACAGCAGACATATGACTTACATCTCCATAACGTATAATAGCAGTTATAATTTTCTTATCACTTTCAAAACCCATATAAGAAGGAAATTTAAACTGCATTCTAGGTACTGAAATAAAATAGGATATATTTTTGCTAAACTCAAATTACATTTTATTAAATAATATATAAATTTGAAATATTTATTATAATCTTACAATCACTTATAGAATCATCAATAATAACAAGTGCAGTATGTGGATCTCCTAAAATAGCATTCATAGGCATTCTTAATACAAGTTCAAATGTTTCAGAACCTTCTAAAATTGGTTGTCCAAGATCATCTAAAATAATTACTCGAAATGTCTGCATTGTTACTCCAGGTGCAAAATCTAGACTTTTGCCAATTCCAATATAATCCAGTCCAGCTATTTAAAAAAAAAGAATTGAAATTTTATAAATGATACATTTTTATTATTTAAAAAAAATTAAAAATGCAGCATATAATTATAAACTTACCTCTTTATTCTTTGTTTTTATGCAAAAATATAAATTCATTATTTATTATTAGATAAATTGAAAATTTCATTAAAAATATAAGAGTGGAATTTAATTAAAAAATTTAATAAATAAAAATATACTTATTAATGTTTATTCTTGCTAAATTAGATTTTATTAAATTAGGTTTTATTTATTAAATATTATATAAATTTATTAGCAAAGAAAATTTTATAATTCAAATTATAATTTAAATATCTTTATAATCTTTAATCTAATTATGAAATTATATATGAATATTCCTAAATTTAATTTATGTTGCTTCTCAATGTTTCAAAATTTTGTTTTTAATTATTATTTTATTTAATTAATTTTTTTTGCAAATTTATAAAATTCCACTCTTAGAAAAAAATTTATAATCGAAATTTTTCACCAAATAATTCAAAATTATTACAAAAAAAATTAAAAACTATGATACATTTTTCAATATGTTCTTAAAGTAATTATTTACATGAACAATAGAACAATTACTGAAACTTAAAATAATTAAAATTATTAATGACTTCATAACATGTTTCGTTATCCATACTAAATCTAATAATAGTTCAAATTCCAGAAGCAGGTATTCAAAAAATAAAATTTGTTAAGCAAAAAAGTATTTTTGCTTTTTAACTAGTTTTTCTTAGTTACTTTATGCATAAATTAATAAAATAAAACAAGAATCAAAACCATTTTCCATTTATATTCTAGCATCATCAATATTTCATTCTTATAAATATAATAAAAAATTAATAGATGTTTTATAGTCAGAGTATACATTTTTGGAGAAAATAAGTTAATATTAATCTATAAAACACATTAATATAAACTAAACTTATAAGATAACTAATTACTGTACAAATAAAAGTTTCATAAACTACTAAAGAGTAGTTTATTACTACAGTAGTACTACTACTATAGTAATAACTACTAAACAACTAAACTACTCAATTACATTAGTACTACTACTGTAGTTGTTTAGTTGTTTAGTAGTTTAGTGTATATTATTGTATTGCTTTATTGTATTGTTTGCATCTAACTAATAATGCTATGTTTATGCTATAAATAAAAATTTACAACATAAAAAGCATTATTTTACAACTGTTTTTACATATTGTTATATTTTCTTACTAAATATTTACATAATTAATTTTTTTACATATTAAGAGTGAGGGTCAGATATAATTAAATCTCTTAAATGATAAACTTTATCAATGATTAGATCTCTAATATTTAAATCAAATCTAATGTATTTCTCTATCAATAAAGAACATTTTCATATACTATAGATTTCTAAGCATTTTATAATTATTGTTAAAAAACTATTGATATTTGAGAGATTGTCTACTGATTTCATTTCTCTTTAAAACAATTTTATCATCAAATATGCAAAACTATTTATCCAGTACAGGTATTCCCTAGTTTACATATATCCAAGTTCATTAAATTTGACTTTATTTTTCATAATTTTTTATTTTATTTTAGAGATATAGAACATAAACATCTGCTATATTTGTAAGTTATAAATGCAAACATATTGGTTTATAGCATTTAAAAAGTTTATATTACTTGATTTATTTATATTAAAAATTTCCCAGGCTGCCTAAACAAACTCCTCAGAAGCTAAGGAAGACACAAAGTATGTTGAAAACATTTCTGAAAATCAAATTCAGAACCAAATCGAGCTTAATAAGCAAGCATCACTTTTATTTCGTATAACATTTTTGGACTTTCATTTCAGTCCCTCGTCAGTATACCAAACAGTTACCTCTGTCATACACTATTCTACATAAATGGAACAGGTTCTGTTTCATTTATGTAGAATAGTGTATGACAGAGGTAACTGTTTGGTATACTGATGAGGGACTGAAATGAAAGTCCGAAAATGTTATACGAAATAAAAGTGATGCTTGCTTATTGTGTTCGATTTGGTTCTGAATTTGATATAAAAGTAAGCAGAGTGATGAAATTTCTATTTCTGAAAATAACATGTTTGACTAATAAACAAATTTTGCATTACTATTGATTTATTTGTTTTGCATATTGTTTGTTGATCTTAAGTATTATATTATTGATTTAATTTCATTTCATGCAGCATTGTATCTCTTTCAGTCATGGAACAATATGGTGTCATAATATTGTGTAAGTGAAACTATTGTGCAAATTCTGAATCAAAAAATTTCATCTAGCCAGGAAGAGTTTTTGCTTCACAATTTTTGTTAGAAAGATTTTTCCATTTATGCAAAATTTAAATATAAAAACTTCGCTCCCAATTAGTTGCAATTACACTGCAACTAATTGGGACTGAACTGCAACTACTAATTGCAGTTCAGTCCCAATTAATGCAATAACTGAACTAATTGCATTAACTGCAAATAGTTGCAGTTGCATAAACTGATATATTTGAATACCTGTATATAAATTTTTAAGTTTTAAGATCTCTTTAATTTAAATATTTAAAAGTTTACCTTCAGCTGATACTGGATCAGAAGGTCTTGACTGGACAGTTACAGATGATAGCTTAGTGAGATCAGTGCCTGTTCTCCATATCATCACTTCAACATAACCTTTACTTTCATCTACATAATATTCTGGTTCTCCAAAGTAGAAGGATGGTACTAAAGATTTATTTAAATAAATTTAATTTTAGAAAAATTAATTTAATGCTTACTTCTTAATGATTGCTAAAACATACTATTATTCTTATCATATTAGAGGATCAGAGCTAGAAAATTGAGAGACACAAGATGTCAGTAATTACATATAAATATATAATAATATATCTTCTTATAAATATAATTACTATATAAAAAATTTTGAATTTCTAATGCTAAAAAATAAAAATTGTAATAAAAAGAAAATAGTTTTTTTAAATTTCTTAAAACTATTTAAAAAGAGAAACACTTATTGGAAATATATTATTATATACAGTATTTATATGTATGTGTTAAAAAATTATATGCTTGTGTCATATTTGAGAATTTAAACATTGATAAGATCATGCAATTTTTATAATTATATATAAATATATAATATTAAATCACAGATAAAATTTATTCTCTTTTTTTTAGTGCATTTTTAAAAATATCTGTATTTAATTTTATTTATGATTAAAATTTAATAAATTACTAACCATCTTTGTCATCTGATTCTATAATAATTTGTGCTTTTTCAAATTTTCCTAATTTTCCACCTATAGCAGTTGAGAGTTTAATATAAAATACTTCATCTTCTTCATAAAGAGAATCATCTATAATGACAATCCTGCAATATTCTGTTTTTTCTCCCCTATTAAAACGAATGATGCTGGTATGATCCGGAGGTCTACTTATGTAATCTGAATAGGATGATACTGTTGTAGGTATAGTACCTGTTGCACTACCTGAAAAATTTCATATAGTTATTTTATCTTGTTGAATCGGAGTAAAATAAAATATTCTCACTGAAAAAAAAGAATTATTGCATTATAATATAGATATGAAGCCCATTAAGCACAGTAAAACAGTTTATTTCAGTATAATGTTTTCGGACATTACACTTTGTCCCTCGTCAGTACTGGTAACTACTAGTTACCAGTACTGACGAGGTACAAGGTATACTGTCCGAAAACGTTATACTGAAATAAACTGTTTTTACTGTGCTTAATGGGCTTCGTATCTATATTATACTGATAAAGTACAGTGTACTTAGTTAATTATTGCATTATATTATTAATCAATTATTATTTTTTTGTTTTACAGACCTGATTCTGTTGAACATACAACCATCATTTCCTGAGAAAAATCGCCAGTTCTTTCAATTGGTATTAATAATTCTCCTAAATCTTCTTTAATAAAATATTTTTCTTTAGGTATAAATACAGTAGATACTGAAAAACATTAATATAAAAAGATAAAGAATTTTACAGCATTACTTAAATTTATTTTATGTGAAATATGTTACCATCTTCATCATCTATTATTGTCACCACTGCTTTATCAGGATATTCCAAAGCAGCCATAACAGGATCTTCTAAAACAATCAGAAATTGTTCTCCTTTTTCATACAGATCATCTTCAAGAATTCTTATTTTCCATTTTGCTTCAGTTAATCCAGGATTAAATTGAACTTGCTTAGCAAAATAACCGCCAAAATCCAAACCTTGTTTAGCTGTCAAATTTTTTATTTGAAGACCTATATTAAAGATAAAAAAAAAAAGGTACTTAAATATAATATACACAATATTCTGAATATATCATATGCCATTTAAAAAAACACTTTCCAATTAATTATCAACATTGCAGATATTTACATAAGTTATGTCTTCAAATTTGAAAATGTCAGATGTTAAACTCTTTAAGATAAATCAACTCAGAATACTGTTATTTTTGTTTTTTTTTTTTCTTATTTAGTTTGCTTAAAATTATCTCAACCAAAATAAACAATTCTATAAAAAAAGGGACCACCAAGTAATAAAATTAGTTCAACTCTCTCATTTACAAACACAATCTTTTAAAACTTTTGATATAAAAAAAAAGTTTGGAATAATATATTTTCTTAAAATTAATGAAAACTTTTTTACAATTCACACAGTATACAAAATAAATTCATTAATTTGTGAAAATATATATATATATTTTCACAAATTAATTAAGCAAATAAATTTACTTAATTACTTTGTGAATTTTAATTAAGCAAATAAAGATACTTGTCTTTTATGGCGGCGCTGGCGAGAAAGCGATCTAACGTGATCGCGTCCAATCGCATCGCGGCCGAGATAGTTTTAGATCACGTGGTTCTTTAACATAACGGAATTGTCGATTCGAATTTTATACATCAGGCGATGGGCGGCGAATCTTCAATTCTCTAATGTATAGTTTTTTTGGAGTGAATCTTTAACATAACGGAATTGTCGGTTCGTATTTTATACATTAGTCGGTGAGTGGCCAAATTCTGTTGTGTTAAACATTCATTCCAAATAAACTATACATTATAAAATTGAAGATTCACCGCCCACTGACTGATGTATAAAATTCAAATCGACAATTCCTCACCGTCCAATCAGAAGTGCGCTATGGTTCATCTAGAATCCTACCAAATACATATGCAGTCCTTTTGGAAAAGTTTTCCCTATTAATCATTTTTTGATCGGTCATACTTTCGTTACTATGGCGCTAATGTAACACCCTATTCCTGCAGTGTTATTAGATTACAGAGCTATTAAATTAAATCATCAGAATAATTTTCAGTCAGGTTTTTGTCGGTAATACGTCATTTTTCATTTTTTAGCGTTATGATGTACAGATTTCCTTGATTTAAGAAAGTAATCGAGGAAAACTCTATATAAACCTAAAATGAAAATTTCGTGAAAATTCATAAACTGAAGATCCATTTCCCATTATAGTAATTTAATTAATAATTTATCCCAGGAGTGACAAAATTCGAGATTCTTCTGAATGCAAAATAATTGAAATACTGATATTAAAGAATTTTTAATAAAATTTGAAAAAAAATTAGAATTTTTCTAAATCATTAGGTCCTTTCTGATACACTCATAAAATTTTGCAATGCATGAAAAAGATCTTGACATTTGAAATTTTGCCCTTTATCAATTGTGCAATCAGAATGCATAAATACTTAAGAAAAAATAAAGCACTAATATGCAGTTGTGGGAAAACGTTCAACATTACTGCATATTAGTGCTTTATTTTTTCTTAAGTATTACAAAAGGGTATAGCAGTTAATTTGATAGATTCATTAATGTGTTATTTTCTAGAATGTTTGTTTGTAAGATTCATGGGAGGTTTACTAAACTGTTTTGTTCTTTTTAAAGCCACTCCTGACACCAAATGAGGGGTATAAATGAATAATTAGCATTAACAAGTGCAACATAACTGCTAATTATGATAAAATAAGTTATTCTGCACTCATTGGTGTTAATTATTCATCTATACATATAAAAAACAATGTTTGCCTATTTGCTTCTGTCTGTCCTACAAAGCTTCCACATTATTTGACTTCTTGGGACCAATCTTAGCCTAGAGATTTTCCTTGACCCCATGGGTAACATGGGGTCAAGGAAAATCTCTAGGCTAATGAAGGTACCCTGGATTAAGATCGTCTTATGGGGTGGGGTATGGAGAGCAAAAATGTCTTCATTCAAATCCTTCAGTGTTGTGTGAATTTGTGATGACGTCAGTCATACTGATGTGTGTCACAATGACAACAATGGATGACATTACAAAAGGTAATTGTTATGTGATGTAACAATAAGGTAATGTCACTGTGACGATAAGTCATTCTGATTAGCCAACAGATTTGCAATGCTATAATAAATGAATAATGTGGAAAATAATTTTGTTTAATTCAGAATGTCATCACAATATTCAATGATGTCATGACGTAAAAAAGATGTCATGTAAGCATGCCAATGATGTCATTGTAATCTAATATTGATAACTGGTCTTGCAATTTTATACTTTAATGAATTCAGAAAAGAATAAATAATTTCTACCATTTATAAGTCAATTAGTCTGATGATATAACATTTCAATAAACAAAAGATTTGAAATAACAAATAAAATAATGCACAAAATAATTTTTAATTAAAAAAATTCTTCCTGAGGACAATAACTAGGGTGATCATAAATTCCCATGCACAAATTTTGCCACAACTTTTTTACTTAGGAATAAATTTAATAATTCTCTAGAACAGTATTTTCCAAACTGTGATGTGTGCTAGTCTATTGCAAAGTGGTGTGAAAGAATTAACAAAAACATCATTTTTGAGACAAAATAACAGAAAATAAATTCAAATTTTTGTCTAAAAAAATGAATCAGCAAAACAGTTATAAATACATATCTATGTATCCCGAAACTTTCTGCTGTAGCTGTTTTAAAGAAAAAATATCAGTCTTGTTTAGTGATTGAAAAAGAATTTTTGAGAAATGATATCTTCAATGACACCCTGATTTGAGAGAATTTGTGTTGAAAAACAAGCCCACCCATCACATTAAATAAAATATTCTATTTTATTCTATTTTTCATTTTTTTTGTAAGATTTGTTTAATTGTATTAAAAATTATTATACTATAATAAATATACATTTTTTATGTATAAGAACTTTATGCAAAATATGATATATTGTTTTGTAGTATTAAATTGTAAGTAGAAAGTATTTATATAATTAGACTGTTATGAAAATGAGAGGACATAGCAATTTTTTATGAAAAAAGAGTGCAAACACAAAGTTTGGAACCACTGCTTTAGGATATTAAAGAGAGACATACATAGATTAAAAATATTAGATTGACCACTCTTAAAGTGACCCTCTTTTTACTTTGATGCAGAAACAAATCTCTGGCTGTTTTTTTCTATTGCTTTATGCAAATTCTCCAAAGGAACTTTTTCTCATTCACAGAAAAAGGTTTTCTACAAATTTAAGAAAAAATAAAGCACTAATATGCAGTTATGGGAAAACACTCAACATTTTAATAACAAATGTTTTCGGCCTTTTCAGTCATCTTCAGGTGTTTGTTCTAGATTCTAGAACAAAAACTTGAAGATGGTGAAAAGGCCAAAAACGTTCGTTATTAAAATATTGAGTGTTTTTCCCATAATTGCATATTAGTGCTTTATTTTTTCTTAAGTAATACAAAAGGGTATAGCAGTTATATTTGATAGATTCATTAATTTGTTATTTTCTACAAATTGTTGACACTGCTGTGGGGTTTTGTACACCTTTAGCTCCAACTTTGACCACATGCTGTAATCTAGTGGATTCAGATCTGGAAATGCATCAGGCCTTTGTTCACTGAAGATGAAGTTAGGAACATGCTGACTTAGCCACCTCTGGATAACTTTGGCCTTGAGTGATGAAGTAGAATCTTGTTAGAAGGACTAATTGATTTGATTGAAAAGACCAGTGTTTAGTGGCTTAATAATTGATTCTATAATTTCTCTCATGTAATTCTTTGTGGTTACTTTCATCCCTTGTACAAAGTGCAATTTGGCTTTTCCATGTCAACTGATTCTACACTAAACCATCACTGAAGACAGATTCTGAGTCTGGTAGTTTTTCCAAACCTCTGGGGATTTCTCTTGACTTAGCACAAGCATGATCATTTTGTTACTTATTAAACTTTTGCTCAACAGTGGAGATTTTTCTCATCAGTGAAAAAGAATGTCTTTTAAATCAACCAAATATTATAGCTCAAATCCTCCCTAGTGCAGTAAGTTTGTATTAAATTTTTAATGATTAATTATTTTTAAATCAAGGCTATGGTGCCACCATCTATTGAGTTAATGATTGAATTTTGAATTAAAGTGGCACTATATAGTAATTAATAATTATATTATAATTTTTAAATTAATTTTTGGTTATATTTTATTATATTTTATATTATATCTGTAATATTTAGTTGATTTAAAAGGTTAATCTCCTGATTAGTGTATATATGAATAGAATGTCTTTTGTAGCTATCACTATTGTACCAATTCAATAATGCCCAATTTCTATTTGATTCTTCTTTGCTGAACACTTAAAAATAGTGTTTTCCTCACTTTAAAGCTTTAAGTTTGTCTTAATTTTAGGGCCTTCCAAACTGTCAACCTTGATAAATTCATTTGCAGTGTCAATTTTTTTGTTTACAAAGATTTCATCAAATTTGTGCATGTAGAACATTAAAAGCCTTTGGAGTTTGTTTCATTTTTAGTTTATCAGATTTGTCACTAATACTGTTTCCATATACCTACTTACATCATCATTTGCCTTCCTTCTTCCAAAATTGTATTTTTTAAGTTGCTAAAAAAAAAGTTTCACATGATCTCTTTTTCCTACTAAATTTAGCTACAAGGTTGTTTCATGACACCTTTGTTCTATTGTAGATTCTGGAAAAAAATTTGCTTAAAAGAGGATAATATGGCAACAAAGACATACGCACATGTGTCGTATGTATTTTCCATTCTTGTGGTATTTAGAGCTATTTGAATTTTGTATGCGAATATATAACCACACTAAAAACAATGAAGAATAGTAAAATAATCATTTTTTCAGTAAGTATAGTATATATTATCACAGTTATTGAGTTTCATGTTCTTCCAAATAAATATTTTTCAAATCAGAGAGAGAAAGACATAGAATTATAAATTTGTAAACCTGGAAATGAGTGGTCAGGTAGACACGTCAACAGATCTAAACAGAATAACAAAATATGAAAATGGAATAAAAAGCAATAAGATAAAGGTTAAAATCATTAAATCTTGATTTCATTACTCCAGTTATGGTGAATTGGTATTTTTGCAGTTATTGGCTAAAAATATGCGCCTCTAATGACGGTTCCTAAATTTTTTGAAAGCTGAAAATTTTTTAAATTATATTTTACAGATTTGGATGGATTCTATTGGTAGAATTTGGATTACTTTTTATTCAATCTTATTGATCTTGCATTCTGTTCTGTTATATTAACCTTATTCCATTTTTGGAGACTAGATAATTTAATTTTTGAAATTTTAAGTGAAAAGTGAAATTTTCATATGATGAATTCTGTAATTTGTAAAATTAAAAAATATTTATAATATAAAAATATTATTTAATTCTGTTAAAATAAACAATATTCATACATTGTTAGCACTATGGCAGGAATCTTTTTCTTAGAAATATCTCTAAAGAAAAACACAAGAGGTGCAAATGAAAGAAGTGCTTTCAATTTTTT
>WUQG02426614.1:0-14682 GCA_011317285.2 Androctonus mauritanicus | reverse complement strand
TGTTTTTCAGCACAAATTTTCTCAAATCCGGATGTCGTTGAAGATATCGCTATTCGCTATTCTTTATCAATCACTAAACAAGATCGATATTTTGTCTTTAAAACAGCTACAGCAAAAAGTTTCTGGATACAGGGATATATGTATTTATAACCTTTTTACTAATTCATTGCAATCCAAATTTATCAATACAGAGTTTTCCAAACTGTGAGGGGCGCAGTCTATTTGCAAAGAGGCGCGCAAGAATTAACAAAAGTCAATGTTGATACAAACCAAAAATAAATTCAAATTTCTACCGAAAAAAAAAAATGGATTAGTAAAAAGGTTATAAATACATATATCCATGTATCCAAAAACTTTTTGCTGTAGCTGTTTAAAGAAATCATTTATAGGACTACTTTTAATAATGAAGTGCTTTATTAGCACTTCGTTATTAAAAGTATAAATATTGTATATATAAATTTTGTTTACAAAAAACTTTCAAATGACTATAAGATCTTTTAAATGCATTAGATAATTCAAATATTAATATATAATTTTTAAAAATCCACTATCTTGTAACAAGAGCACTTGAAAAAAATTATGGTTTTATAGCTAAAATAAAAGAAAATAACCATATTAAATCAGAATTGTTGAGATATTTTGCGGACGACTCGACAGACATATAGAAAAGACATACAATGGTCTTACACAATCGTGTAAGGCCATTGTAAAATATATCTTAAATTCTTTCAAATGGTTGTAATATCATTTATGTATGATAATAAATTTCAGTGATATCAGCGTTTTAATGTTTCAAACAGCTATCATTCTTGATTCGAACGACAGCCATTTTATAACGCTCACTAAAATTAATAAACATTAGCTTACATAATAGGGAAAGATCCCGTAAAATTTAAATGCTTTGCGATATTTGGTATTCGAGATATCTTGTGGGCAGAAAGACTTTCAAAATGAATATATATAACCAATATTTTAAAACAAGTTAGGAAAGATTGATGAATCGATTACCTGGTCACTTTCCATTATTCGATTTTATATATCTTTGAACTGTATTATAATTAAAACCAGATTATTATTATTATTATTATTATTATTACATTGGTAGTAATCTGATTTCAATGATTTCAACAAATGTTATTCATTAGTGGATCCCAATAACTTATATGAATTTATTCAAATTTCTTATAACTGTGAAAAATACCTGCTGATAAACGTTATCCAAATAAATACGATTCAATAGCGATCATTTTAAATAGATTTTATCTTATAGATCGATTTATATTGTATGAAAATATCATTTAAATCTGTTATTTATGCGAGATATTGCTTCAAAATACGTAAAATCTATTTCGTATTTTGAAAAACGATCGACAATATTGAATTTTTTATTTTCAATAGGTTTTCTAGTGACCCACTAGAGAACCAATTCCTATTGTTATTTATGCAATTCCTATCGAAAAGGAATTACATAAATAACAAAATACTACATATGAATTTTATTCAGATCAGATAATATTTACGCAAGTTATCCTTCTGACAAAGCTAAACAAACATAATTCCTGTACTTTTTATTCCATTTCGGGGTGGAAAACATTAAAAATGACTTAAAAATTAGTTGATTCTTATACCAATAACGTATTATCGAAGAACGGACTTTTGACAAGACATTAATCATTGTGCAAGTTATAAGTTAATCCTTATTATAAAAATTGTTTGCTGTAATATTTATATCTGAATTATCTAGTAATTTATTCAGACAGGTAATTTGTGAACAGTAGTAGCCTCTTGAAGAAATAATAATACAAATTACTGTATTCAGTATATATAAAAACTAATAACTAATTTATCATCAAATGCTCCACTAAACGAAATCAATTTTTTTCGAATCTTAGATAATAAATCATTTTTTTCTAATTTTCTTACATATAAAGTATTGCATGTTCTATGTTGAATACAACTTATTTATTATTGTTTTGGCAATATTTAAATATTTTAAAGCATTTCAATAAAATTTTTCTAATAAATAAAATGCTCTGTTTCATTTAATATTCAATATAATTTTATTTTTCTGTTTTATTTTCTTATTTTGTCAGTAATGCAGTACTTGTTGATTTATTTTTCATTTAATAAATCATCGAAGCTACTCTGTTGTCATAGAATGACTTCGGTATTGAATAATACATTCTTGCTGTTGTTCTTTGCAGAATTTAGATTCTTTGTACTATAAACATTTCAAACAGAATATTTATTTTCATAAATAAAATATTTTAAATTGAATCGAACAAGGGTGCTGAAATTTTGAAGATTAAGTTGCGCTATTCTTATTCTTTTATTTTGTTACATATGATACATTTTACGATATTAAATTTTACTAGATTCTATTATTATTTATAGATATTTAATGTAAATCAATATATTTATTTATTATTTAAGTCTATAAATTTTTGAATTAAATAAATATTCGCTCTGTAGCATATTTAATAATTAAATATGATAAAATATACAAATCAAATGCATTTTAAATATATAAATTTTTTAGAAATTTCCATTCAAATTTTTATTCCGTAAATAAAAATAAAAACAATTTATATTTATTGTAAAATATAGAATTAATTTATTGGCGATATTATTAAAATTAATATAATGGTAATTGATATATATTATAATTCAATACGCTAAAGTCACTGGGCGAAAATAGTTTTTATATCGGCATTAATCAAATTTTAATCAATATTCCATAAATGCATTAAATATTGTCTCTAAATTCCTATTCTTTACAACTATTTTGAAATTTAATCAAAATCCACGTTCAAAGGAACTTTAAATATCCATTTTTTACGAAATCTGATGATGATTTTTATCAGTGGACTTTTCTCTGCATTCGTCTTACACAGAAAAAAAGAATGATGGATTAACATCAAAACATTCTTACAGAAAACATATTTTATTGAAAATTCATACAAAATACACACAGATTTTAAGTTATATATATCAAAAATTTATGAACAAACCAGATCAATCTACAAATGCACGTTCACGAAACACAATATAAATTGACTATATACATGTCGAGGATTATTATATTAAGTACAAAAACTTCACTTAAAAAAAACTTGTATAACAGTGTAAATATTTAAATGCTAAAAAGCGCTTATGGCCCCTTTTAATGCAAGACACCAGAGATTTAATATCGAAATTAAAAATATAATTTCGTTTTTTTTTTTAAATGTCTTCGAGACTATTATTATTACAGAGAAATGTTTATTCTTCTACAAATATTATTTTAAATAGAAGAATGATACGAATGATGATCTCTGCAGCACAAAATTATTTTGATATAAATAAAGAATAAAATTCCGCACTCGTAAACATAAAATTTACTTAAATATTGCATGCAATCGAGGAAATTGCAATAATAACTGACCTGATGAATTGGACGGCACTGGACAAATGATCCAATAACATAGATATGCACATATCCTACAAATTACATTCACTTTCGCTTAAGTATCAAAACAATTTATTTCAATGTAAAAATTGAAATAAAATCTTTTTTTTTTTTTCATTGATCGAATCAATTTATATCTTTTCAGAAGTTTTCATCTGAATTATTATAAGTTTTCCTTAAAAATATTTAAAAAATTTTATAAATATTGTGAAATTTTCAATTTGATACAATTATTCATTATGAATTAAAAAAAACTTTAAAAAAAGTTGGCAGATGGTAGCACAAATAGAAAATTGCGTTAGTCTATATTAGGAATTATTTTTCACAATTTTAATTAAATTTTGATATTAAAAATTTTTAAAAACAATATTTTAATATTTTAAAAATTTGAGCTGTTCATATAACTAAAAAATTTCTGAGGGATGACTTTAAAAATTGCCAAAAGGCATTGATTGTTTTATACATTACAAATTATTATAAATGGTATACTATAATTATTATTTTTTAAATATTCGGAGAAATACAAAAGTTTTGTGCGTTGAGGAAAGTAACATTGAGCATAGACCATCCACAACTTGACTAGCAGTCATATATCATCAGCAGTCAAATGTATGGTGCTTCCACCTGCCAAAAAAAGTACTAAAACGCAACTAAAATCAGTTCGCGTGTCCATATTTATAATCCAAATCTTCGGACATCCAAACTAAACAGTTCTCGTATGGTGTTGGATGACTGGTCATGGTTTGCTTAATTGTATTAACGTAGCCTGTAGATTTTAATGGTGAACCATTAGCGTATGGTTCACCATT
Source organism: Androctonus mauritanicus (assembly GCA_011317285.2). NCBI lineage: Eukaryota > Metazoa > Arthropoda > Arachnida > Scorpiones > Buthidae > Androctonus > Androctonus mauritanicus. The sequence goes on along the minus strand of WUQG02426614.1, from coordinate 10,425 downwards.
ACGGACAAAATTATAAAAAATGTCTTGGATTATAGATTGGTATGCTTTGTCTTCTGCAGTTAGTTGAATATAGTTACTGAGTAATCCAAATATGGCTACAACATCGATGCCGTGAACAGCCATTTGTACTTCTTGCTCTTCATCACTCCATTTCAGAGGAGCACTGGGAGTATAGTTAACAACATAAGTATATATGCCACTGTTGTTAAATTCGGAAAGCATATTTGAAAGACTGTGAATAGGACAAGTAATCCTAACATCTGATACCTGTTAAGAAAATATTCATTTCCGCCATTAATAAACAATTGAATTGAATATTTTGTAAAATATTAATTTTATATTTTCGTTTCAATTAAAATTTAAAACATATAGAAGTAAGTATACTTACCATTGTAGTTAATTCAGTTTCAGGATTTGAACTTTCTTTCATATAATAATTTAAAGCTTCTTCGGTCAAGTTTAAACTAAAATTATCTAAATGTTCGGAAACGTATTCGGAGAATTGGGTCCAGTTCCATATATTTAGATCTGGAATTTCGAGTTTCGAAGCTAATTCTTGAGCTGTGGAACCTAAATTCACATAATAATTATTGATAAACTATATAATAGCATAATTTATATATTATAATTAATACTGTAATATTAATATTTAATACGATTATAATATACGATGATACGATTATAATATTTAATACTGTAATTTAAAAAACTGGTTACCAAATACTATAGGAATTTGATTTAAATCTCCTTCTTTCCACATATTGAATAATGAATCATATAAAATTACACCTAAAAAATTGATAAAATAAATATTTTATGTTTGTTTTAAGATATTTTATAAGAAATAAGACAGTTATTTTTCAAGAAATATGTACTGTATATAAAATCATTTATTTTTTAACTAACCATCTTGAACTAATAAGGTTGGTTCAGATTCTTCTTTTTCTCTAGGAAGATCTGCAATTTTATCTTTCATCCAAGAATCGGGAACGGCTGAGAAAATTTCTTCTTCTGTCTTATTCATTAGACAAGTGATTGAATCACAATTAATATTTCTGTATAAGAAGTATGAAATTTCCATCAAAATTAAATTTAAATGGATTAAATTACTTAAATTAAATTATTACAAAGTAATATTTTCTTTAGAATTAATTGAACATTATAACAACAATAAAAAAGCTGTTGTATGTGTATGTGTTTCACGGAAATTCCGTGAAAATAAATAACTCATAAAATTTTATGTTGTTCTATTAATAGTATATTATATTTATTGCCATAAAATAATGCTGGATTAAACACTAATCAAAATTAAAAGAACTGCTGAAAAAATATAGTTTGATAAATTTGGCAGTATTAATATAAATTTTTAGAGCCAATTAAATTAAAAATCAATGGTTATAAAGATATAATTGCAGTGTTATTTCTACTATAAAAAAGTTAACCCAGATTTAAAGAGTTAAACAACAGCTTTCAGCAAGTTAAATTTATTGTACAATGTATAAAAACTACAAAAGTACTTTCTCCGCTTCTTCGGCCCTCATCAATTGTAACACAAACACACAAACCGTATATTAAATGTAGCTAAAAAACTAAGTTAACAACATTATAGATAGAATATTAATTACAGATCTTGCATCTTGCTATTTATTTTTTAGTTAGTAGCACACACATATACGATTTATATGTTTGTGCTATATCTGATGAGGGCTGAAGAAGCTGAAAGTACTTTTGTGTTTTTCGTATAAAGTACAATAAATTTACCCTGCTTTGAAGCTGTTATTTAGCACTTTATGGATGTTATATAGCAGTGGATCTAGAATTCTAAATCATAGCAGACTTACAGATTTACTGGTTTTTAATATTTGTGCTTTTAAATATCCAAACCAAAAAAAGAGAAACAAAAAAATATTAAAAACGTTACAAACTTTCGTTAAATATCTCTATAACCAATATTAAATTTATTTATTAGTATATTATTTTAGCAATTTTAATGTACAAAATTTATAACTAATCATGAATTTCAATATAAACGAAGAAAATTAGACAAATATACATTCCAAGGATTCTTTTGTTTGCCTTTTCATAATTCATTTAAAAGTAAAATCAATTATAAAAGATTTAACAATCTGCAATGTAAATTAAGGTTGCAAATAATTTTCCTTTTCTGAATTTTAATTAATTGAATAAATTTTCTTGTAGATATTTTAATGTAGAGCAATTCTAATAATAGCTAATAGCTATTTACAACTGATTACAGTTGATAGCTAAGAGCTATTTGCTACTCAAATTATAATACGTTGTAAGCTTCTTTCATAATAATCCATTCATCTCCCTTCCCTGTTAAAACAAATTGAATAAACTTCGAGTAAAATTAATTACAGGTAATTCTAATAATTTGAAAAATGTTACAAATTATCGATAATCAGATTACTGATATATTTTTGATTCGAATGAAGTCTTCTAGTGGGTATTAGTTCTGTTATCTTTTATAAAATGGTATTTAGTAATATATTTAATATTCATATAGAAAATAAAATTCTTGAATAAAATATTTGAACTTACTTTAAAAATACAGAATTTTCTTCATTGGTTTCATTCAAAGTCTTATTCATAAATCTTGCAGGAAAGCCAGTTATCCAAACTCTATGGAATAAACCGTGACTTTTTCGTGAAGATAAAAGAGCTAACGGAGCAGAATTATGAGCAAAGAGAGTGATCTAAAATATTAATTATAAATGTTTTATTAAATCCAAGAAAATTAATATATAAATTTAAATGCTTAAAATGAATATATTTGGATTTAAATAAACTTTACAGTATGATAATATTCTTTCAAAAAAAAAGCGTTAGTAATTAAATCTTGATAAAAATAATATTAAATTAAATGATAAATTTTATATAATTAGTTTATATAATTTTATGAAATTCACCTTTTCGGGATTTCCACCAAATTGCTGGATGTTTCTCTGAATCCATTTGAGAGCTGCTAATTGATCGTGCAGACCATAATTACCGGATATAGGTGTTCTTTCTTGCGCTGATAGTAAATCGAGTGTTAAAAATCCAAAAACATTCATCCGGTAATTAAAAATTACAAAAACAACATCTTTATCTTTAGCGAGTCTTGGATGAGGTCTCCAATCAATATCTTCTTCAGTGTATCCTAATAATGAATTCCCAGGTAGATATACAACAACCGGTCTCTGATGGCGAGGTGAAAGTTCTGGAGTTATTACATCTAAGTAAAGACAATCTTCACTAAAATTAAATTCACGACTCTTTATTGGCGCCTGATAACATAAATTAGATGGTTTAATAGCATTATAGGTATCAGTCCAACAGTCTTTAATACTAGATGCCATTTCTGAAGGTCTCCATCGCTTTTCACCAATAGGAGGTAAAGCGTAAGGTATACCTTTGAAAACATAAACACCATGTTCGATTACACCTTGTACTGCTCCACAGTCCACATAAGCGATAGGAGCTACTTTTTCAATATTTGATCCAGAACTAGATTTGTTGCCTAAAATACTTGCCAAAGTAATGGCTACCACTACAAACAACAAGAAAATACCTCCAAAAATTAGTTGTCTTCGGACTACTCGAGCTTGATCAGCTGTTTTTCTGTCCTTATTATCGTCTTCCGGTGCTCCTTCTTGATCATCCGTAACAGTAAGAGTAACATCTGTCCCACTTCTATTCTTTTTCGTTTCATCTTCATCTTTATTATTCGACGAATTCTGAATTTCGTTTTCTTTGGTGTGTACCAGAAGTTCTGTCCCAGCTTCGGTATCTTGCAGATCAGTCTCTTGAATTTTCAATTTTTTCCCTCTTTTAAAAAATCTAAAAAGATAAAAAAATTAATTTAAAATTATTATTAACTCTACCGAAATTTTATATAATTTATGAATACGAGTTGATAATAAAATAAACGTGGAAATCAAATTGAAAGATTATGTTTGTAATAGCTTGACCACATCAAAATTTAATTATGGTCAATTATTGTATAGATCATACAGTAATTAAATTTTGATGACACTATTATGAATATAATCTCTCAATTTGTCAAAGAGGTAAACAATAAATAAGCTGTAATAATTCATTCTTAATGTAAAATTTCAATTATGTCTACGTTACCATTTATATGTCATCAGAGATTCTTGAATAAATTTTTAATTATCTTTGATCATAAATATTTACGATTATAGCATTATTAAATAGAATAAACAGTGACAATTTATATTAATGTATTCTGTCATATATTAGGCATATATAATAAGTACATATTAGATGCAAAATTATTTCGGATTTATTTATTCATTCATTCTAATATTCAATTGTAAATTTTATGATATAAACTTTAAAATATTGAATTGAAAATCTTTTATAAAAAATTAGCAGATTCGAAATTTTTATCGGGAATAATAATTTTATTATTCTTGTTAAATCTATAACTTTCGTAGTAGTTTAAGAAAAAAACAATACACTATATTAAATCAAGAATCGATCGTAATACTCTTCAAAAAACAACACTCGCCATCAAAACAATTCTTTTCTTGATTTTTGTTTAACTATCCTGAGAAATTATGGTACAGTTCTCATACAAATCGTTTGAATTTTAAATACACTATTTTCATATATAAATAAATGTCCAGATAAATAATGTTAAAAAGAGATTACAAAAAGAAAATAAGTTCCAATTTAAATATCAAAAATGCATATTTTGTAAATATAAAACGATTTTATTCAATTATTTTTTTTTTATTCTCAATGCTCTGGATAATAAAATTAAATATTTTAACTACAACAGATAGTATAAAAGTCATATTTATTTTACATTATTTTCATTTTTGAAGTAAATGGGAAAATCATGTTTTCTTAACAGTATGAAATCAAAATTTTCGAAATTTAAAAAAAAAATATGATGAAATAATGCAGCTTGTGGATCGATTGACAAACTTTCTAAAACTTCGACATATATTCAACTAAATGCAAATGCTAAAGCTATGATAAAGTTCAGGCGAAATATGCCATTTGTCATATTCTTATAGAAAAATCCTAATCACATTTATATTTCAATTAATTAAATGCAACATGCATAAAAATTTTTTTACTTAACTTTTGAACTTCGAGAAATATGATTCAATCAAAAAGGAAATATATAAAATTAAAAAAAATTATTTCTTTTTCAAAAAATATTTGCTGGAAATTCCATATTCTTTGCTAATTAATTACTAGGATAAAGTTCAATGGGTGTAAAAAATGGGATTGCTTTGAAGAAAAATATTTTCTTCAACTATTCATTAGAATCAATACTCAACCATACGAAAAATAATCAAAGAATTGAAAAAACTAAATGTAGTATAGATTTGATATTCAAATTTTTAAAGAAACAAATTACAATACTCCTTTTTTTTATTAATATAAAAAGCCGAGATAACTCCAATTCTCAAAATTCATTTGAGTTTACTGATATGATACAAAAAAGCCAATGATTTTAAAAATCTTCCTGTCTAGCTGTATAAAGTTATAGATTCATAAATCTCATTACAACAAAATTAAGCTTTTATATAATTTATTTATAAGCCATATAGGAACTCTAATTTGAAATTAGTATTTTCATGATAACTATATCTCACATAGACTATATAATATTAGTTGCCATTTTAATTTATTTAAAATTTTTAGATGGATCAAAGTTATTTAATAGTTTTTAATATAAATATTAGATATATATATATAACGATAGTAAGTAATATTATTATAAAATAAAACGATTTTATAAATGATTATAAACTGAAATAATATTTTGTTAAATCAATGAAATCAAGTAAAGAAAAAAATAAAAATTTTTTTGTTATATTTTAATTAAAACAGTAAGTTTACATTTAGTAGTATTTAGTTTTCTATATGTTATATGTTACTATTGTCTTTTCCATAGATAATAATAGTCAATTCAAATAATTAATAAGCAATATTTTGAAATTTTTTTAAATGAGAAACTTCTGAGATAAAGAAAAAAAATGTGCTTGATATTGCCAATTTACATTTACTGAAAATTCTGTAAAAATTAAATGTTTTAAATTAAAATATTTAAACAAAATAAATATATTTTAATTAGAATTTTATATACAAAAAATTAATCATCATTTTTTACTTACATTTATTTCTTAGTCATTAAACTTTTGTTCTTGTTTTTTTAAAGAAACAATTATTGCAAATTGTATTTGATTTATTTTTCTAAAATAAAATATTAAAAACATTAACAATGATTGACTGATAACATTGTTAAGTGACTGCTATGACCTCACACCCAGGCAAACTTTTGAACTTACGTAACTGGAACTAGGTTCACACTGATATTTTCAGATTATATCTAAGCGGATATGCAACTTCATTACAAAGCACTGGTGAATAACAAAAATAAATTGCCCAAATAAATCCTGATTTGATGTATTCAAAATAAGAGAAAATGAAATTTTAGAATCGGTTCTATTATAAATGATACTTGAATTCTCTAATAATTTTTTCTACCTATAAATAATAGTTAAATATAATAATTACAATAATTAAAATATTGTGAGTTTAAGAAGCTGTGATATCAAAGAAGGATAATAAAAAAACTTCGTGAATCAATGTTTTGTAATTTACTTAAAGTCAGTTTTAAAAAAATGATGCTGTTATTTTCAAAATGTAAAGTAAGATTACATTAAATTATACCTCATTCTAAAGTCTTGTTAACAATAAACTAGAAATCATAGTAAAAATACCTTAGTAGGCTAAATTCATATTATCTATGACAGATGTATTACGAATAAGACGGATCTTTCCATAATCTCCGTCATCTCCTAAGTAAAAATAATAATAATCTAACTTGTAAGTAGAACTGTGTGTTTGCTATACAAACGCATTTCAAGCCATGCCCCTTAGTCTCCTTTCTATCGGATTGCCACTTCTAAACTCTATCTATAGTATAGGCCTACATTTAGATTCTGTTGCTGCTACTGTAAGACAATATTCAATATTCTCAATCATTTTAGCTAAGGAATTTTTAAATATATTTAATAAATGTTTATAAAAGATAAACTGAACTACTTGAAATATCGTTGCTACTATTCGAAGAAATGGAATTAAAGATAATCCTAAAATCTCCTTTATATCTGTATCATTTTATTCTTAAACTTGTTGATAAAAAATAATAAATTCTGTAAAATGACAAACTAATAAAAATTTCGAATATGAATCGAATCACAATCGTGATGTAAAAGTTAAATTATTCAGATTCTATAAATATTGATTCAAAATTAAGCTAATTTTAAGAATATATATAATATGTGGATTTTTATAAGCTTTTTACAGCATCTCAAAAGTATTAATTCATTCATAAATCATAGTAAGATCGAAAAAATTGCTTCCTAAACATTAATACACAAATAATGAGCATAGTATGATTCACGTTCGCCAGCATGGTAACATCGGTATGTTAAAGCAAAACACTAGAGTTCTGCAGGAAAAATAAGCTACATTCAGTTTATTTTTCCTGTAGAAATTTTTGATTTATAAAGCAAATCTTTATTCAGATTTTTGAAAATAGAAAATAATGTATTAAAATATAATATTCTATGCAGATGAACTATTTATTTTTCCCAAAAATTAACAAAAATTGAAAAGGAGTTTACTTCTATGTACAAGAAAATTAAAAGACTATAAAAATAAAATTTTTTCTTACGGTTATAGAAAATTTATTATATGATAATTTATATATATTAAGTGATGTTTAATATTTGAAACCGTTTGAAAATTGAATCATGATTCTGGTAAGAATCAATAATAATATAAGATGACAAAACATGGCTTAATAAAGAAATGCCACGTATTCAATTTTAGATATCAAATTTATATTTTTATTTTTCATATTTAACATGCTATTTAAAATATTAGCAAAGTATGCCCAGCGTTGTCCGGGCATAGTTTGAAAACATATACAGTGTATTTTCAAACTAAATCAATAAAGAACTTGGTTTTGATTATTTGCATGTTGATTTCTTTCAGTCGCACAGTTGTTTTTTTAATACATCTCATAAGTTATAGAAGGTTCACGAACTTATGAATCTATGTATGTGTTTCTCTCTTCGATTTGAAAAAGATATACTTGAAGGAATATTGAAATTCGCAATGCTCTGATATTGTGTACTATTTTTACTGTAAATGTATCATTTGCAGAAAGAATTTTACTATTTTTGTGTATCATTTTACCGATCTCCATTGTAGATTGATTTCATTGATCGCCTGGAAAAAATTTTTTAATTAATTGCAAAATTATTTCATGCATTAATTTTATCTGTTATTCCAAACCTCATGTTTATTAAAATGTTATATTATCATCAGATTAATTGAATTACAACTGGTAGAAATTATTAATTCTTTTTGAATTTATTAATAAATACCATAGTATCATAGTATAAATTTATCAGATCAGTTATCAATATTATGTCACGATGATGCATATATAATGTCGTCTTTTTGTTACATCCTGATGACGCCATGGGATACTTGTGACGACATCTTGAATTCGAACAAAATCATTTTGCTATATAAATTATTAATTATAGTATTTGGAATCCATAGCCTTTGTCCAATTTTAATGTAGATTTAATCAAAGTATTAAGTCACGATGACGTAATATCCATGTCACATTGAGTTGCGTCATCATGACGTCAATCATTATTAAATCGCAATAACGTCATATCGTGGTGATGACGCCATAGTGCCCTAATATTAAAGTTAATCAAAAACATTTATTACACATAGCACCATCTATTGCCTAAATTGATAAATTCTGTGAAATTTCTCTACTATTCTTAATTGTTTCAGAAGAAGATACTAAAAATCACTAAATAGGCTAATTGTTTAAATTGAATAATCGCAGGGAATCATGCCAAGTTTAGTAGTTGTAGCTTCTACCTTTTAAGAGATTACTCATCACAAACATACAAACCAACCAATAACTGAAAATATATATAAGATTATATAATTTTACAATGCGTTGGCGGGCTTTGCAGGAGGACCCAGGTTCACGTCCTGGGTCTGGCATCTCACGAGAAGTTTTTTGGGATTCTAGGCCTGGCCTGGCCATCCCCGCCCTTCACCATCCGGTCCCCCACCACAGATGTGGGTGAAGTTCATGGATGCAACTGGCTACGCCCCTTAGCAATCTCATTGATTGAAACGGGATGTAAAAAAAATAAAAAAATGATTTTACATAATAATCATTTTAATAATTAACTCTATATATAATATATATAATAACAAATATTAGTCATCTATTATAATCTATTCTTTGAGTTTATTCTAGAAAATAAATACTGTATTAAATAAACTTTTATTTTTTTTTATTTATGGCAGTAGATCATAATTTAGAATAAAAATAAAATATTTGAAAAATCTAAAAAATTCTTTTGTAAATATAGCATTTCATGAATTATAACATCAATTATATCGAAAATGTTTATTTACTACTTTAATGAATTTAAGCGAAATATTTAATTAGTTATTAAACTATTAGTCAACAAAACTTATTGCATAATGCCCAATAAATTCTTTTAAACTGTATTGTTTAAAATAAAAATATAAAAATTATAATACAATTCCGTATAATTATTAACGAATTTATTACTAATGATTATTCTTATAATATTCGCTTGCTAAATCTATATTAATTTGGGAAAAGTAATATATGCAATTCTTGTAGAAAGATCATGGCGTAATATTGATTGAATACCGAATTTATTTTAATAATTTAGTGTCCTATCTTATATAAATTTATTTTTATATAAAAAAACTAATATCAGATACAATATTCAGCATTTGAAAATGCAATATGGCAGTCTACGAACCCTCTAAAAATGTTAGCGATTTTTATTATATCTATGAAGATTTCTTATAAAATAGAAAATTATATTGCATTGCCTTTTTTCTGGTTCAGAATATTAGATCAGATTGAAAATATGTAGCTATTTAAATGTGTTATTAATAATCAGTTGAAATTTTAAACGAGTAATATAAATTTTTTTATTTGTTAGAATATATTTATTTTTAATTATAATTCATATCATAAACTTTCATTTTACGAAATAAGTAAATTAATTAATTATATTAATTAAGGCTGTATTTATTTTACAATTAAGTTAATAAAAATAACTCAAGATACTAATTATAGGATAACATAATTAAATTCAATTTTCAATAATCAATAATTAAACAGGGTATTTAAATACCATTAATAAGCCTATATCATTGTTATTATTTAATAAATAAAAATAATACAGTATTTTTGTTCATAATATTTTAAGTGTAATAATTTTTAAAAGATAAAGATTATTAATATTTTATATAAAAATTTTAAAAAATATTTTTAGAGATATT
>WUQG02426592.1:0-14683 GCA_011317285.2 Androctonus mauritanicus | reverse complement strand
CCATGCTTGTCCGAAATGTGGTAGTGTCAGGCGGTTACTGGATGTAACCCACTTCAATCGACTTGTTGGTATCGAAGACTTCTCTGGGGAAAAATAATAATAATAAAAAAAACGAATAAATTACGAAACACCAGCGAGAGGTAAAACATCTGGCGATAATTAATTGAGGTATCGATAGGTTGATAATTTATTCAAAACTGATAATCTATCCATGTTGTCTATGTAAGGTTAGAAAATAAATGAATTATTTTTCGACAGTGAGCTACGTGTGAACATTGAAACAGGAAGTTTTTCGAAAGCGATGATGAATGCTGATAAAAGTCGAATTGTGTAATTAAAAGAATTATAAAGAAAAAAACGCAGAAATTTAATGATAATTATAGTTCTCACGATTAAAAAAATAAAATAATTTTATATTATGCAAACGGAAACAATGTCGAAAAGGAACGAAGCGCGCAAGGCAGAAAAATGGAATTTTGGACACTAAAAAAATTATGTTAAAAAATGGAGTGATAAAAGGATAAAACGCAATGAAGATTAATTAATAGTCTATTTTATATGCGATATAATTCAACCATTTATAACGGCAAGATCGGAATGTGTTTACTGTACAAAGCATATTTATCATCATGAGAGTAATTACGGATCGCATATTGTAGTTTAGCGCTTTCCAACTGTTGTTAAATAATAAATTTTGTTCATAATGAATTTTTTAAAAGATCTCCGACAGCTTCATTAAAAATTCGTCTTACGTCATAAAATTGTCTGAATGAAAATTACTATTCTTCAATAAACGCCCAGTATTCGCTCAAGGCAATATCAACGAGAGGAAAAACATGACTTGTCGGTTTTTTCCTTGTCTTCATATATTTGAATTCTGAGGAAAATATACTGGAAATGTAAAGTACTTAGCCTTGAATAAATACCGTATCTGTGAGAAATGTTAAAAAATTTTTCTTTCATGTTTTTTTTTTTACGGGAATGATGATTATTTAAAGATAGAATCAGACTGCTGCGAGTTTTTTTTTTTTTTTGGAGATTTAGTTATATCATTTTAATAAATTATTCTCATCCAGTAATAACAGCTTGTGAAAGTTCATGGTCGAATACCAAGACAGATTAAGGTCTATAAAGTGAGGAAAGACATTTATTTAAAATTAACCATAATAAATTATTATTATGCGAAGAAGTAACACCTCGTTTAGATTTTTTTTAATGATCGAAATATAATTTTTAATTAAATCCAAGCTACTAATAAGCGCATTATTTTAATAAATTTAAAGAAAACATTTTTGTGGTTTGCTCTTTTTGAACGTTTTAATAAAGAAAAAATATTATTTTTCAGCAATTTAGAATAAAAAATAATTAATCAAGTACGTAATGCATTTTTTTGGTGTTATTTAGGCGCATCTTTTACTGTAAATCTACATCTCCAATTATAGTCAATCTCTAGAGACTTTTCTCTTACCTCACGTAGTTATATACATCCGGATTTTTAAATCATCAACCTATTTTCTTCACGGTCCCACCCTCTTTTTTAGGATCCCACCCTCTAATACAAATTCCTTACCACTCGAGCCTCTTAATATGTATCCATCATACTCCGTCTTTCTGTTTTTTTTCGCTAATATCTTTTCTTAATTCTTCATAACGTTACCGATTTAGTTTCTCACATTTTTTTTTCTAGAAATCAAGCAGATTTTCAATCTATAATCCGGTGCAATAATGCTATATTATTAAGTAATGTGTGCAGATCACCTTCGCCTTAATTTGCATTGAATGATAACTACTATTGTTTATATATATTGTATATCTGAATGATTAATCATTCACGCTTTGTGCTTTATAATAATCTCTCATCGGTAATGCGTCCTTTTTCTGTACAGATAGTTTGCAGATAAGAATTCCGATTATTATTTAAAGAAAAAAGAAAGAAACAATTCAAGGATACCGATCAACGATTTAAAAATTTCTAATTAAAGCTTAAAATATAAAAAAATGAAGAAGTGAAAAGTGCAAATCTATCACTACTCCGGACTGATCCTTGAGAATCACTTCACTTAACATCTTTAACGAGTTAAGTACAAACGTTTTTTACATTCAATAATATTGTAGACATTTTACTGGAACAAATTTTTTATTTCTAAATCTCGTTAAATTTACGTTATATTTTTTTAAAGAAAGTTTTTCATCAAATTGAAAGATCTTCGCGCGAATGAAATTTTTTATCGAAGGCATTACGTATGAATTAAATTTCAGTCTAAATAATTAGACATTGTAGTAAGATAATTAGTTTTGTTAAGATAAAAAAATGAGGAGAAATATTTTCAGAATCCAAATTTTACACTAGCTAAATGAATCAGAAAGCTGTAACATAGCTTTCTAATTTTTTTACAGCTATGTATTCACTTTGTCCGTGCATAAAATTTATATATATAGAAGTGAATTTAAACTTTAAAAATCAAATCTTTATTATTCAAAGTATAAGTTTATTAATTTTGAAAATTCTACGCAATTCTGTTACAAAATGGCGACCGTTCGAAACATTAAAACACCGATATATCTGAAACCATTTGTTGCGCATGAATGATACTATAGTCATTTATAAAGGATTTTATAGATAGGTTATTTTAAACAATGGCCTTATATATTACTTTTCCTTTCTGTTTGTTTTTTTTTATTATTATTAGATTGCTTGCAAAGTATCTCAAGAATAAAACATTGAAGAGTATTTTAGATGATTTTTTTCTTTTTACGCCATCTGTACAGTTACATATGAGTTCCCGTTACAACATGGCGACATTCAAAATTTTATATATGCGAAATTATTTGTTACACATAAAAAATAATATTTGAAAGCTTTTCTTCTTTTACTCCATTAAGATAAAGAATTTGAATCAAGTAGACCATCCCCCTTACCAAAAAAGAATTTTTTTGTAAAATATGGCTGCAGTATCGTAAAAATTTTGAAAAAAACGTATTTTTTTTATTCATAAATCGTATTAAATAAATTATTTCATATTTTATGAAAGCGATTTTGTTTATTGGAACTTTGCATATAAAAAAAAGAGCGCAATAACTGATTTCTGTACCCATATAACTTGCGTTGAATGAAAATGCTTACCAGAATTAAAGTTCTATATTAAAACAACAATATCTAATAAAGTAATCAATGAAATAATGAATTGCAAATTCCAAAAGGGCAGTTTTCTTTCTAAATCCAATTCACGTCACGTGAAAATTTATCCAGTAATCAAATCTCGTTCAAAATCGCAAAATATAAATCAATATTAAAATTAATTATAAAAAGATTCATTTCCTTCCTGATATTTCGTTTCTAGATATTAAACTTTACCAGATCGCTATTGGTTTGCGTGGTGGTACCGAATTATCATATTTTGCAATTTATTATTTTTTGATTGGCAGGGTTCTATGAAAATTTATTACTTTAATAATCTTTGAATTGTCAAATAATAGTTAATTTTTTTCTTAAACACTTCTTTCGAAGGAATTAAAAAATTTAAATGATTAAGAAAAATAAATCTCAAAATACGTCTTTCACTTATAATGAAAATGTTATATTTCTGAAATTCCTCATTCCTGTCGGCAAATATAGTTTGTTCTGATGGCACATTAAAGATATATAAAAATTGACACCCATGGAAAATTTTTTGATCATTAAGATGATAAATTCGTAAGTTTAATGATTCGGACGGAAAATTAATGCTGTTTAATGCAGCCTCAAGCCGATTTAAGTATTGACCAATGAACCATCTCTAACACACGGATTTTCAGCATGAATTTTTAAACTCATGTTAAAAGTTTAATGGAATTTTTAGTAGAATTGTATAGTTTTTCGATGTATAGTAAAAAAATCTATCTAATCTAACACTGAACATCCTATATAAATTTTTCATTACTTGGCCACCTCTACATCAATTTCTACTGTATTAATTCTTGTAAACATTCTAAGTTTGATTAAAAAAAGATATGATTATAGTAGATTACTGAGTTGAAATTTGCTAGAAAAATGTTTTTCCATTCTTAAAAGACATTCGAAAAAATTTCTAAAGGTTATTCGGAATTTTAGAAAAACAAGTTTCCGAAATATGTTAGAAAAAATATCGGATTTGGAAACAAATTCCTAATTAAGCAAGTTTATATAAACTTCCACAACAACTTTCAAATTGTTCTAACAATAGCTACAGAATATTATTTTATCTTTCTGTCGATTCTCGAATATTTCGGCATTATAAGTTTTTATTTTAAAATTCCACTGAATTAAATTGCGTGTACAGCATACACAAACATTTTTGCATCTCTTAACATTATTATTTTCGTCAATGTACAATATAAACAAAATGAAACTCTAAAAAAAAAAACGAAATTTTGTTTATAACGCTTAAAAATATGCGACCGAGTTTTTGTAACGCTTCTGTTTATTTTCTTATCTCGTAAACAAAAAACTTTTCGAAAATATTTCGATTTTGTCATTCATTCTTTTAAAAAAATTTTGTTAAAATACATGCTCACAAAAATAATTTTCGTTTTTATCTTTCCTAATTTTCGGAAATCTTATCTGTAGACAGTAAATAAAACTGGAAATACAGATTAAGAAAGACGTGTTAACAGTATGCTATTTAAAAATAGTTTGGAGAAGAATTTCATGATTAAAGTTAAAATATTCAATAAACAAGTTAACAAATTTATTGTTAGCCATAAGATATTTTTTATTTATCTTCGGCCATTAAACCTATAAAATTTTACAAACAGTTACATAGTCCTTATTTTGATTTCTGAAACTAAAACCCTGCATCAACTGTATATTTAAAAATTAAAATAAAATATAAATTTTCACATAGTTATTGACTGTTGAACTATGATATCGTATACGTAAAATTGTCTTCCATTCATAAAATTATAAAATCAATAAAACGATTTTTACTTTTTTAAAAGCTTATTTAAACAGGTAACACGATCGTGGATCTTGAAAAAAGTTTAGCTTATATTATTTTATTTTATAATTAACATAATCATACATTATAAAACATAAATTTTATTTCAAATTTCTTTTAGATTTCATAAGATTGTCTTTGTTAAATTACATATATTTTCGCGTAAAGAAATGCATTTTTCTTTGACCAATTTTTGTGTCTTCAAAAAAAGATGATTACAGTCTTTCAAATTAATCGAAATGAATATTGGAAAAAATAAAATAAAAAATAGAAAGAAAATGTAGCTTACTGGTTTCGTTTTGTTTGTTTTGGAAATTTCTCCGAATAACCGAAGCCAAAGAAATTTTCAAAGAATGTTCTACTAATCAAGGTTAAACCGGAAATTTACTACAGTCGTTCAAGTAGAATTTGTGAACAATTTTAAATTTTGCGCAAAACTTAAGTCTACAACATTGTATATTCATATATATTAATCTTAAAAGGCTTTAGAAATTTCCATTAAAATTACATGCTTATATAACGTATTCGAATCAATGGTACATACATAGGGTAACTTGTAATTTACCATATGTAAGCATAGATAAAAAGATTCTTAAGATCGCAGCTTTTATGCTATCATATATAATTATATTAGAATAAAGTATATATATATTATATAAAAATAAGAATTTTGTGTAAAAAAATTTTAATTTTAAAGGCCTTTTTAAAAGAAGGCCCTAATGTGAATGATTCATCTATTTAAGCTACCGATTCGAACAAAATTTAGCATATTTATCTTATTAGAATATATTGAAATTTATCGTAATTGATGTTTTATTCCACATATTGAAACAAAATGGCTGCCGACTGATTACTTAGAAATACTCTTTTTTACAGTTTCCAATGGATTTATAATAAGTTTTGCAATGGATTTATAATAAGTTTTGGTTTCATGATAAAATTAACATCTTTAAACAAAATCCACTCTATTACAAAATCAAAACAATATAAAATTCTGTTATTTATTACTTATTTCGATGAATTCAGGATTTTTTTTCTCTCTAAAAGGATAAATGTATCGTATTTCTTACTTATATTTAGCTTTGTATGTTTTAAATTTTGCAGTAATTTAAAAGTTGTTTGAAAGATTCAAACAGTAAATTTAACTTTAAACAAGAATTAAATATACAATTATTCATCGCAAAATTATTTGATGTTGCAAGCTCATATATAATATCTGTGTATATTCAAATATATTTTGCAATTCGTTCATGATTCACTACTTATCTTCAATGTCAGCTAAATTTCTTGTTATATTTTTCATTAAATTTTATATAAATCATGTTGTATTAATCAATTTCTTCTACTTTATTATTTTTAAAGAGAAATTTATAAAATAAAATTTTAAATATCTTAAAAATTTATAGTTTTCATTGCAATAAATATATGTTGGATAAATGCTTATTAGAAAGTTCGGCTTTCCGAATTAAAACGAATTTCTTATAATTTGGTTACTAGAAATATTTTGAATATACGTAACAAATTTTTATTAATTATTATTATTTTTTTATGTTTTCAGATTTTAAGTTCACAATGTATCCACCGTCTATGATCGCAGCTGCAAGTATTGCTTCTGCTATCCAAGGTTTAATGTGGTTAGAAAAGAGCTGGGCATCTCAGACGGAATTACTTAATCATCTGCATCAGATTACAGGCATTGAAGTGGTAAGTCACCCTCTAAGAATTCTCAAGTATTAAACAGCCAGATTTATTTTTAAAGTTTTTTTTTGCTTTATTTTTTTGTCCATTATAAAGTTCACAGTAGCATCATAAGGATTTCTGAAAAAATCGGGGTCAACATATGTACTCAAGTGTTGACATAGTAGAATATTCTTACCATTATATCACGAATATCGCACGGTTTAAAAGTATGGTTATTATTTTTAATAAGAGGCTCTAAATGAATCATTATTTCTTAGAAGTATTATTTATTAAGCTTCATATTTTTTCAATTACTACAACAGATATTCGTTAGATAATTTAAACATATTGAAAGAAAAAATATATAAATTAATATTCGTTAGTTTAAAAAAAATTACAATTAATTAAAAATATTGCTTAAAATAATTAAAGATGTATAAAATTAAGAATAATGTTAAGCAGAATTAATGCATTTTTTTTTTTTAATTTATAATATATTTAAACTTGGAGAAAGACGAGCAGTAATTTCGGAACCTGTTTTCAAAATTAATTATTCGCATTAATTCATACAAACAAAAAAATAATATTAACTGTCTTATAGCGCAAACTTTTACTTTAGATGTACTACAATTTATATTCTCCACTTAAAAGAAGAGAGGAGGAAAAAAAAAAGATACTTTTCTAAGTTTTAACGAATGGAGAAGCTTTCAAAGTTTCACGTGGGAGGTCCAACTTGTCAGGTATCAGAAGGTCACTCACAGACTTCTTTTCTCTCGTACTTTCTCTTCTCTCCCACACGGGGCTAACCAGACTGTTTTGTCCTAAAGAACCTAGACCAAGGTCGGGGAGCAAGAGTAAGGGGAGAGCGCGGTTTCTCAGCCCTCCTCGAAGGAATCTTATCTCGCATTCCATCGCTATACAGGGAGCTCTGACCCAATATTCATCTACTCACCTAGATCAATTGCGAGTGAATGACGCCTCTGAATTTCGCAGGATTTTTTTTCTAAGCTACAGCTGCATGATCGAGCCTTTGCAAAGTTCGAGTTTCTGGGAATAATATGTTTTATAAGAAATTTATTATTTTTTAAATTTCTTTGGAGGAGTGACTAGTGATTTTAATAAATTTTATGCAACTATACACGAAAAAATCTTTATTGAGAACTTTAATTTCGATTTTAATGTTATCCAAAAAGTAATTTTATAAATATTTTAATTTCAAAATTAAATTAAAAATATGCGCTCAGTTTTTTTAAATCTAATTTTAATTAGTTAAATACGCTCTTTGCATAATAAGATAATAATCATTTTAGATAATATTTAACTCATCTTCACATCGGTTAACGCATAACTTAATTTAAATATTTATATTTATTTTGAATTTATTAAATTGGTTAAATGTCGGCAATTAGCGAGATGCTCTCGGTGCATCATGGAAAAAATGCAAAAATATACAATAAATTAAAAAGACTTAATAGAAATTATAACCGCAACTGTATTAAGGATGTATGTAAGAAAACACAAATTCCAATAAGTAGGTCTATATCAGTTATGATGAAGCGTATCTCTCAGAGAGTCTTATCCTCTTCCTCTTCCGATGTAGCTCCATCCTGTATCTACCCTTCGTTTTCCTGTTATCCATCTATTTCAACTTTCTTTCTGTTGTTCTGCTTCTAATTTTGTCACCAACCTTAT
Source organism: Androctonus mauritanicus (assembly GCA_011317285.2). NCBI lineage: Eukaryota > Metazoa > Arthropoda > Arachnida > Scorpiones > Buthidae > Androctonus > Androctonus mauritanicus. The sequence goes on along the minus strand of WUQG02426592.1, from coordinate 6,356 downwards.
CAGAATAATGCATATCGATATAAATACCGAAACAGTTCGAGCAAAACTACTAAAGCAGTAAACAGCGAGCCATTCTTAGATAACGTTTACGTTCCAAAATTATTGAATTTTGTTTTTAAGATTATAAATTTTTTCCTTTATGTTTTGTTTTGTTAAATGGTTTTTCTTTTTTAATTTTTCGATACAGGACTGTCTTCACGAATGTCTGGAGCAAATCGAAGAAATGCTGTCCAGTCATGTCAATGCAGCTCATCTGTCCACAAGTTCTAAGTTAGCCGAAACGGAACAAAACCAACCAGAAACACCAACCGATGTTCAAGATGTACAGTTTTAGTATATTTTTCTCGCAGGTGAACAAAATGCGAGAAATGCAAGCTTCCTAGTCATCATTTAATATACTTTTTACTATTAGGGGAATCAATATATATATAGAGCAATTATATCACGCTTAGGCCATCGTATGTTGTTATTGTTGTTATTGTCTATGCCTCATTTTGCAAAGGTCTAAGCTATTTTGGTTCAAGAGAAATAAGAGAATAACTATCAATTTTGCTTGTCCAGAAAAATGAACTCTTTCTCTTCTGAAGTTACCAGAAGGAAAAAATAATTCGTTATTCTAGATTTTTTGTACATAAAACTCATTCGACTCAGGAATCATACCTCGTTCGTCCCATTTACCTCATAATCATTTTTATTATGTACTTAATGAGAATTGTTGTACACTTTTTCTTTTGATACCGTTATCTGTCCATATAAATAAAATTTTTTAATTGTCCATATAAAAATAATTTTCTGAGTATCTTTATTTAATAAAAATGCTTATTTTTAAATCATCAACAATTACTTAAACTGCAACATCGTGTGAATGAATTTATATAATTCACAAAAGCATTTAATGGGAAAAGTGAATATTAATTTTTCCCACGGAATTATGACGCAAATATTTAATAAATCGAAATTCGAATGTTTTTAGAATTTTTTCTTATTATAAATTTAAAGCATAAATTCAATATTGACAATAAATGAACTTGTTACAAAATTACAATTCATTCATGTTAGATGTTTACGAAAAGATTTATAGTTAGATCATTGCGAACTAGAAAGAACAATATTGAAACCAATGAAAATGACAATATTCTACACATATTATCCATGCAAAAAATTCATTTTCTATTTATCAAGCTAATACAGATTGGTCCTAAAATTTCTCTTGTAATTTTTTTCTCTTTTTACGCTAGTTGATGCAGTTTAGCTAAAAATCTGCAGCTGTAAATAAAGCCATTGACCGCTTTTCTTATCTCTGGCATTAACTTTTAACTCGTTTTATCTACAAATCAAACTAAACACACGATGAAAGGATATTTGAATCAATTTTTCTAGGAAATTGAGAGTTTACATCAATCGTCGATCATATTATTATTATATTAATTTAAAATGTTTAAGTTTCTTTTTGAATCGAATCGTTATTATAGCCATAATTAGTTTTATTAATATGATTTTGACGAACGAATTCGAATTATAACTTAAATAGCATTCATGTGATACCACGAATAATAAGAATTTTATCTAATAAAAATTAAGCAGTATGTAAAATTCCTAAAAGAATGTTTGAAAGGATGATTTCATTCTTTGCTTTACCCGATTCAAAAACAAACATGGATTCTCAGAATGACATCGAACAAACTTTCCATTCAGATAACACTTTAACAGAAATCTGCATTAAACAGATAACTTTTCATATAGAATTGGGAAGAGTACACATATACTGCACAATATATGTGTAACCGTGCAGTAACTCTTACACTTATATTTAACAATATAGTTATAAGTTTAATGGATGCCGTTTTTCTGATTGAATTTAAAAAAGTTTGAATAATATAAATGATTTAGAATGATTAAAATATGTATCCATGTTAAAACTATTATGTATAACTCAAGTTTTTAAAAATTATCATAAAAATAAAATATCAACAATAATTTTTCTTTCCTGTTTACAAGTTCTATTGCTGGAATGTCTTCACTTTTTTTTTTAATTTTTCTACTGTTTATTCAATTTATAAATATAGCAACTCAATTTCTTGTTTTAGCTATGTTTCTGTGAAATTTGTCCTTAATGTCTTTCTTTGAAAATTCAAATTCGCTATGTAAACAACTAAAAATATCAATGACATTTTTCTCACCTATTTATATAAGTATTAGATTATGAGATTAAAATTCTAATTTATTTTCCCGAGAATAAACTCTATTCATTAAACGAGTAAAATATATTACAGTTCATATTTCATGACACAATAACAGGAAATAAAAATTAGGACGAATGAAAACCGAATACGGTAGATAGAAACCATAAAACATAAAAATGGATTTTGGTCGCACAGAATTGTAACGTGTTGCAAGAGTCATAAATCCCTGACATTTCAAAATTCTTGGAAGAGTTAACCCCGTAAGTTGATAAAAAAAAACCTTATTAATTAAAAAACAGACCATTTTAATTTAAAAAAAATGAATTTATTCGATGAATTGAAATAAAATCGTGTTTTCTAGAAAAAATAAGAAAAATACGTAGGCCTATAATAAAATTTTAGGATATTTTCAAAAAATCTCTACTGTCTTTATAATAAATAAAATTTTAGCTTAATTTTTTTCAAAAATATATAAAGATTTTAAACTTCATTTTAAGAGGAAAGTTCTGAACTTGATCAGCTCTTATCATTTACAACAGGAAACTACTTTACAGTACTTTTATTTTCAGCATACATGATTAACAAATATTTTATCCTAATATTTATTCTTTTTCCGAAAGATAGAATAAATTTGGCTTCATAAAAGCTACAAAATATAATAATAAAAATTGTCAAAATAAATTTTTAAATGTTGTTTAACATTATTACAAATATATACAACGAAAAACAAAATTCTGAAAAGTAATCCACTTGTTTTCCCTTACATGTTCATCGTTTTTTAAATGGTTAAAGATGTGGAATCGGTATCATGATCTTTCTATTAAAACTTTAATAGATATTCTTTCAATAGATTCAGAATTTTTCAATGAATAGGGTCTACTTAAAAAGTTTGGACTATAAACTTCACTTATACTTTCATTATGTGTCACTAACTCAAAACTTACTTTTGGTGAATATAAATAATGAAATAGAGAATTTTATAAGAACTCACATTCCTTTTTAAAGGAGATTATTCTAAAAACTTCTTCTCTAGATATTTCTACCCCGTAATAAATTTTTAAAAGAAACTAAGAACACAGTGTCTCAAATAAAAAAAAATCACAGTGGACAAACAATGAAAACGGTTTTAAAACTTTACGATTTATGATTTAAACAGGATTTCTATAATTTCTATTGAAAGAATAAAAACAAAATAGCAAATAAACGAAAAATAAACAGAGAATAAAAGGAAGTTTTAAAACATTTTCATTATTTGTTTGCGTGTTCCCAGCGGCAAAACTATAGCCTCTAACAGTTTTGTCATGTCTATATCTAGTTACATTCATCTGCATTATAATCCTGTTCCTCTTTGAAAACATTTTATTCATTTGAAATCAAAGATACATAATTAATAAAATTCATTAATAAAGTTATTTACTTTATGATTTTTATAAAAATTGATTGAAGAAGAAAAATAAATTATCTATTTAAATATTATATAAGCTGATATAATTTTATTATTTTCCACATTTTTAATATATTCATCCAATTGTATTATCTTTCGTGAAATAAATTCTGAATTTTATATTTCCTGTTTCTTAAAATATTATTAGCAATTCAAACAGCATTGAGCTAATTCAAATGCTGGATAATTATTATTTCGAAACAAACAAAAGACAGAACTCGATCAAGTCTTGAATTCATCTAAAGAATCAAATAATTACAAACTAGATTTGGTAATATTAATTCTCTGTTCAGGAATGAGATTAAATTATGTATTTTACATGCTATCTAAAAAATAATCATTCTAGAATTCTTAAATTTGACTTTTTCTGTACTGCATAAGATTTCGTATTTACAGATCTGGTATCGGATTTTGTAGATTTGTAGAAAGACATAAAAAAGTACCAACATTTTTCGAAGAAAAATGTTTACTAGTTTTTCAGTCATTATTCAAAATAAATTTTGCAATGTATATGATTATTTATATATAGGCTATATATACTGTATGCCACTGTACATTGTAATTTAAACAAATTGACGAAGTCTTAATAAATTCTAAAGTATAGTAGTTATTAAAGCTACTTAGAACAATTAACACCGCTCATCAGTAAAGCTTTTAGCAATCTTATTAACAGTCTCTGTTAATAAGACTCAGTATAGTAATATATGTTCCTCACATTGATAAACATATCCTATATCAAAGTATCTGCAGTAATTTTTTGGTCGATTATTCTAATGCTAATTTCCATTTTGCTAAATATTAAGTTGTGTCGATTAACAGCATATTATGAGGTGGAATCATCGAGAAAATAATTTTACAGTATAATAATAATGGAATAAAATCAGCGAGGCAAATAAAAATCAAAGAAAAGCAAAATTTCCTGAAATAATCACGTGAAATAGCATTTATGAATTGGATTCTTTACTTTTCAGGCAGATGAAATTTTTCTATGTTCAAACGTTACCATATATATTAATTATTATATTATAATTATAAATTGAATTTGTAATTATAATAAAAATAATATGAAGAACATATACTACTATACTATACAATTATAGTAACTTCAGATCCATTATAACTCACATTATAAAGGATAACAATATACTGTATTTATATTTTAAGAATCATAAAACTTGGACACACAAAGTATCCCAATCTATACGTGGGTAAACTATTATGGCCTGCTATTGTGATACAAGATCAATAGATAGTTCCATAATATCGTGCAAGCATTCTCTTTAAAAATGTATTCAAACCTTTCTCTAGTATATAGTTAGGTTAGTTTTAATTACGATGCTGAATCACACATGGGATACTTTTGGCGGCAGCCATTTGTAAAGCCAACCTTAGGCTGGTAGGCTAGTCAGCATTCATGGTGGAGTCAACTAGAAGTTTGAAAGATGACGTTCAGTGAGTCGGGCCAGAATCCATTCCGAAATCTGGGTATGTAGAACCGGCTCGTCCAAGATGGTAAGCTATTGTTTTACCCCGCGATAATCCGGTCTACTTCTAATAGACTATATGGAAAGTATTGAATAAGTTTATGTTCTTTTTCTTAACAAGGAATATTCTTCTTCTACCAGTTTTTATATTTGTCATTTTTTCCCTGCAGAATCATCACGTGTCTTCCGATTTCAGTTTGAGTTTGGTTATGAGTTAATATAGTTAGATGATAAAGGAAAATGTCGAATTTCATACAGGATTTTCCTGTCATCGATCATGGTTTTAGCATTAAAAAAATCAAAATAAAATATTCTCTTTTCCTTTTAAAACATTCCCATTGATAAAACAAAATGATTAAACATACTATGTAAACTTAATTCAGAAGACAAATAATATATACTCTATCATGGTTTAAAAATATCTTTAGAATTATTAATTATTAAAAAGGAAAAAAGAAAAGCCGTTGTATTCATCTATAGAATTTCTGTACATGTTAGAGATATCTATCCTAGCCAACCAGAAGTGAAGATTTATTAATTTTTCAATCTTGAGAAATATGGGAACTGGAAATTAATTACTAAATTTGAATCATTAGTTGAAGATCGCCATCGAATCAGTATAAGAAAACATATGAAATAATATTGATCAATTATGCGAAACTGTTTATTCTTTCTATATTTAATATACAGGATTCATAATTCTAGAAATGATTTTTATTTATTGTTTTTCTTCGTAATTTTAGTTTAGTTTAAAAATAATTCTGATTTTAGAATTTTTTGGCGAATCTTAGTACTTAATAATTCCATACAAAGATGATTTTTAATTATAATCATGAAAAATTCATATATACACAAGCTGCCATTATGCAAGAGTCACATTTAACTTCTTAGCATGAATAAATGAGCTAAAGAATACAATATAGAATCACTGTACGTCCTGATTATGAAATCAAACATTAAACAAGCTCGAGTTTTCAATGGATGTCCAAAAATCCATATGATTAAAATAATTCAAAATTTACAAAATTATTATTGTTAAATGCTGTGTGAGAAAATAATAATAAAAATAATTTCAATAAAATAATTTCTAGTGACGGTATTCACGTTTTTCTGCTGTGAACGGAATTGTCTAAAACTATGTATTAATTCCTAGCACTTTCAAGCAGTTCCAATCATAAACTAAAAAACACATGTTTATTTTCGAGAGGAGCGCTTTCGGCTTTCGCCCTCATCAGCTCTCTGAAT